>JAOTQY010000031.1:7175366-7186964 GCA_026413445.1 Dolichallabes microphthalmus
CCTACATGTCTTTGGAATGTGGGAGGAAACCGGAGTACCCGGAGGAAACCCACCAAGCACGGGAAGAACATGCAAACCCCATGCACACAGAGACGGGAATCGAAACCTGGCCGGGAATCGAACCCGGACGCTGGAGGTGCAAGGCGACAGTGCTGACCACTACACCACCTCTATTTCAAAAGTATCAGTTCTAATACTTTTGCTCAGCCAAAGATGGCATGTTTTAAGTTGTTCAGCACGTCTAGGTGTACATATCAGGTGATGAAAGCTGAAGTTCAGATGTATTTTCTCATATTTGTCTTTTGATCTCAATCCCAAATATCATCATATAGTATTCTTTGTATAGTGAAAAAAAAAAAGAATTGACCTTGCTATTCCAATACCTTTGATAGCGGACTATTATTGTTAGTGTGTTCATACTGTATAGTACAGTGTGTCCTTTGTTATCTGTGTGTGTGTGTGTTAGGGAAGACCCAGAAAATGGCTACATGCCCATGAGGTCCTATCAGAAGAAGTCTAGTCAAACAGGTACTGTAAAGCCGGATACCTCTGTATAAAAAGATTTGATCTGAACAAATTCTATAACTGATTCATTTTTTCTTTCTTTCTCTCAGAATGGACTGATGATAAGGATGACTTGTCCATTGATACTGAGGATCTGCTCAGCTTCTCCTACCAAGTCGCCAAAGGCATGGACTTCCTCACGTCCAAAAATGTACTGTAAAAAGCATTTTTAATTGATTTTATTCCAAATCGCAACTGGATGATTTAATATAATTTCTTATACATACAGTATATGAACCACTTTTTTTGTGCACGACAGTGTATCCATAGAGATCTGGCAGCAAGAAACGTTTTACTGACTAAGGGTCGCGTTGCCAAGATCTGCGACTTCGGCCTGGCTCGTGACATCACCAAGGACTCCAACTATGTTTTGAGGGGAAACGTGAGTCACTTTCGTTTATTATTCACTCTCCTCATAGCTTTTTACATACATTATTGATTTACGTCTGTCCAAAGGGTTTTCAATCCAAAAATAGTTTATTATATATTCTGAAGGCGTGAGAATCTCTTTTATACTTCGATATCTCTGCTCACTGACACCATGACACAAGTGTGTATTGACATGTTTGCTTTACAGGCACGTCTCCCAGTCAAGTGGATGTCTCCGGAGAGTCTGTTTTCATGTGTGTATACGTTTGAAAGTGATGTTTGGTCCTACGGCATCTTACTTTGGGAGATTTTCTCTCTAGGTATTTATAATTTATACTACACTATGTAATATAATATCTTGTAAACTGTATATTTATAGGACATGCTGTAAATGCCGCTTTGGAAATGGGATTGGGTTTTACTCAAGTAAATGTATTAGAGAGGCACAATTTGATCAAAAACGTTTTCAATATGTACCTATTAAATGTTCACTTTAATTCTAATGTTAATGAATGTTAACAAGCCATGGGATGGTTTCCCCCGATATGAGGTCACAATAGGAGGAAAATCTAATTGGTCAATACAAAAATGGAAAAAGGACACAAAAAAAAGAGAATGTATTTTCTCATGTTTTCTGTTTGCACTGGTGACCCATAATAATGTCTAATGTATTCAGTTCAAAGTAGCATCCAGGTTAATGGCATAAGGATATTAAGACATTCTAATAATTTACTTACATTAGTTTGTGTAGGGCTGCAAGATTTTGAGGGGAAAAATCACATTGCTATTACTCATAGTGATTGTAATGTAACCTGCTATATTTAACTGTTAAATGTAATTTTCAAACTTATTTAGGCTATGTAGGATTACAAATTTATAAAATGTTAAATCTAGCTTCCAACGTACAGTAATAGTATATAAACTGAAAGATTGATGTATATTGTTATGTATATTGGGTTTTACATTTTAAGGTAAAGATGGTGACATTCTAAGAAGATCAAGTCGGGTAGCCCAGGTGTCTGAGACATTAACCTTTTGTCTTTATGTACTTCCTGACCACTGGGTAGGGTCCCATGTGAATGCTAATCTCAAGGCCAGACTGGGCCTTTGTCTCTATGATAATGTGAAGGTCCGGGTGATACTGTCAGGCTGATTAGATTAGCACCTATGCATTTGAGAGACACTGTTAAGCTGATGAGATCAGGGCTGGGGAACTTCCCTTACCAGGCTGACTCCTGTACTACACTATGCTTTGTTTAGGTTGTCTCCACCTCTTTGTATCCCTCTATCTTGTAAAGTATAAACTCTCCAGAGCTGAGTTTTTAGTCAGACTTGGATGACTACAGCGACGCTCGGCGAGTACTCAATAAAGAGTAACTTCTGCTTGAATGATATCCCAACGTCTCCTGGTCTCTGGAAAAGTTCCCAACAGCTAACAGAAAACAACTGCAAGCTGCAAATGATCTCATTAAGAGGACGGTTGTCAATATTCATTTATCAACCCAAAAATGTTGAAGATATATGAACAAATACTCAAATTATTGACGATCTCTATAATCTTTATGCGTTTAATTGTGCGTGGATCAAGACTTTATGGAAAATTATGAAAAACATTTTTAATAATCGACACCCAGCGGCAAGACCTGTGCATTTTCAATGTATTAAGTCAAGGCTTTTTTTCAGTCAATAGAAATTCAAATACCTGCACTGGCTTGTTGACCCATCAAATGTAGCTAACGCACAATCTAGGTTTTACTATGTTTATACTGGATGTGGTTCCAAAATAAATACAATAACGATTCCTTATCACTCACAGGGAACAGCCCATATCCTGGAGTTCCAGTCGGTTCCTTGTTCTACAAGATGATACAGGACGGCTACAGGATGAGTGAGCCAGAATTCGCTCCGAGTGAAATGTAAGGAACCGAGTTGTCCGTGAGTTTAATACTTATGAATGTATGCCGCTTGCACATGTTACAACGTTTCTTTATATTCAAATCTGTCTAAATTATCTAATCTTCTGGATCTGACTGTTGGGATTCACAGCTTTTCTATTCACCGTGCTTATTATTTGTGCGACACACAGCTTGATTACAGTCTTGTACCACTCCACTTTATCACCAATGGTGCTGCCTTTATGCCTCAATGAATTTGTGTGTTCCGATGTCTCAGTCATAGTGGCGTCAATTACAGTATAATATCACAACCGATTGTTCGTATTTCTAGCTATGAGGTGATGAGATGGTGCTGGAGCTCTGATCCTCTGAAGAGACCAACCTTCAGGAAATTGGTAGAGAGGATCGAAATGTTGCTTTCTGAAGCCACCAAACATGTAAGTGTTTTTATGAGTGGTACAGACATTCGCACATTTTCTGTGTATGTAGAGCAACAAGATGATTTCAGATATTGTCAATTACACAAATTAGGTATGATGTAGTAAAGCACAACAATTAGCTAGACTGGTTCTACTCATACAAATCCTGTGGTCAATGTGGTCAGACTTTTCTTCAGTTCCCTGATCGAAATTAGTCCTGTTTAGAGGTGCAAAAAATGTAGAAAACGTCATGCTGTGGTTTTAAATGTACCATCTCATTAATGGTGCTGCATACTTACCAGCCACTTCATTAGGTACATCTGTTGAACTGCGATATCTAATCAGCCAATCATGTAGCAGTAACCCAATGCATTTAGTCATGTAGACATGGTCAAGACGTTCTGCAGAAGTAAAAAACCAAGCATCAGAATGGGGAAGAAAGGTGATTTACGAATGTGATTATGAACATGGCATGGTTGTTGGTGCCGGACAGGCTGGTCTGAGTATTTCCCAATCTGCTAATCGACTGGGATTTTCACGAACAGCCATCTCTAGGGCTTACAGAGAATGGTATATTATTATAATATCCAGTAAGCAACAATTACCTGGGCGAAAATGATCTTGTCTTATTGATGCCAGAGGTCAGAGAAGAATGGCCAGACTGGTTTAAACTCATAAAAAGACAAGAGAACCTCAAATAATCTCATTACGTCCAAGATATGCTAAAGAGCATTTCTGAACGTACAGCCTTTTAAACCTTGAAGAAGCTTGGCAACAACAGCAGAAGACCACAACGGATGGCACACTTCTCAGCCACAACACAGAAAACTGCAGTTACAATTTACATAACAATAGAAGATTGGAAAATCGTTGCTTGGAGGGATAAGACTCAAATTCTGCATTTGATGGTAGGCTCAGAATTTGGTGTAACTGACACGAAAGCCTGGAGCCATCCTGCTTCATATCATCAGTTCAGGCTGCTGCTGGTGGTGGTTTATTGTTACGGGATATTTTCTTGGTATGCTTTGGGCCCCTTAGTACCTGAGTATTGTTACTGATCATGTTCGTCCCTTTATTATCCCAGTGAACCCATCTTTTGATGGCTACTTCCAACAGCATAATTCACCATGCACCAAAGTTAAAATACCTAATGAAGGGGCGGGTGAGTGAATATGGAGACACCATAAACCCAGCAATTTTTTCTCCCACACAAAAGGTATACCTGAATCTCAACGCTCATGGAGACAGAAGTATCAGCGAGTCATCTGATTGTCCAGGCCTGCAGAGAACACCGTCTCAGAGGCTGAGCTCAGTGGACAGCACGACAGGATCGACCCAGCCTCTACTGCTGGCCACCAACGACGTTTTTCTGGAACACGAGACTTGTTAAGGGCCAATCACTCCCCTACACTTCATTTCCACTCACACTTTGTTTATTTTATTTATTTATTTATTTAATTTTTTACACACCTTTCTCTGGTTATCCATTTTGGTTGGGACCAAAAAACTGTCTACAGTAGTTAACTTCATTTCATCAATATGTGCAAATTTTTAATTTTATCAGAATTAGTGCAAGTCACACTGTATTTTACCTGTCTCTTTCTTTAAAGAGTAATTACACCCCCAATATATATTTTTTAAATCCATTAATTCAAACTGAAAATGAGAGAGACTACACCCTTACCTGTATCTACTTACCTTATCCATTATTATACAATGGAATATAGTATGAAATACTGAAAATTACAAATGACATTACCTCTTAAAATGCTATACAGCACTGCGGTTATGTAACAAATGTAGTGAAGTAGAAAGTACAGATATTTGCAGTAGGATGTAGTGGAGTAAAAGTGAAAAGTATCCACTAATAAAACTACTCAAGTAAAAACTGTACCGTAACAAAATAAATGTACCTAGCTATCTTCCACCTCTGCCGCCTACCTGTGAACGTCCCTGCAACATTGGTGAGAAGTTTGTACACCAACCATAACCACAACTTTGGAGTGACTTTGTAGTGCTGATAGAAATAATATTTTGATAGTCAAGATAATATAAATAGCGCTATTGTTGCTAATCAGCAGAAAGATGCAACAGTCCATGCTAGTACTCTGTTGTGTATTTATCGCTGTGACTTTTATAGACAATGTAATTATGTGTAAACACATGTGACTCTACGCGGACTCATCACTAGTACTAAGGTGATTATTTTCATATAGCAGCATGTACAGAAGTATACTCATATAGCAATTTGGCGACAGTTATAATTTATAACTTAATTAACAGCATGTCACATTTTTTTGCAAATTTATAGTTACATTTCGTGGAACGTCCATGAGACTAGGTAGTTCTGGTTATCATTCATACAGTAACAGCTACTGTAGAAGCTCAATTACCTCCCTTTTCCTTTCTCCCCTGAATAAACAAAACATAGTTTGATATATTACCTGGAAACTGGATAGTGTAAGTGTTACCCACATTAATTAAATACTGATTTAAATTTTACAGAAGTAAAACAAAACAAACTAAAGAAACCCCATACATTTTGCTTACTTAGACAAAATGTTAATTTTGACGCTTGAAGCACTAGAAATCTGAAAACCTATTATTTTTGTTGGTTAAAAAGAAATAGCTAAAAATTTACCAACTAAGCTAAACATGCGTGTTGTGTAATTTTTAGGTTTATGCAAATAGCCACTGTTATGATTTTGCCAGTTACCTTAACTAGTTATATTTTGTACATTAGTTTGATAGCTTAGCCACCTTTTTTAGTCAGGTAAATTAGCATGTTTCTCATTAGCACTAGTTTAGCTTTCTTGGATAATGAGCCTTAGCTTTCAAGCAAGGTTTTCATATATTGTTCACAGACTTAGCAAGCTAGCTCGTTTCATCAGTTAAAATATTTTAAATCAGTATTTACTTTATACTCTTGAGTAAGCATACTTGAGTCTGTTTTAATGTAGATACATTTGTGTTTACAACAAATAGAAGTTTTGTATTTGTGCTTCAGCTTTTATTTAAGATTTTGAAACAGGGTAAACACTTGTACTACATACAACTTCTCATGACGTTTCCAATTCTGGTGGAGAATCTAGAATCTTCTAAACGATCTCTCTGTTTTAAAACTACTCGGTCACTGTCTCTGCTGTCGCAATTCATTACTAACATGAAGCTTTATACGCATGATTGCTATTGATAACGAGCCTTCCGTCCATCTAGCATAAATTCAGCAAATCAGCAGAGAGGTGACATATGCCAACATCAATCAAGGGTGTAATTACTTTTTAAGAAGTACTTATTAAACAACCTTGCATATAAAATTAGCCTCGCATGGCCATTTTGGCTAACCAGTGTAACTGTTGATATGTTTATCCACATGCAGCTGGATTCCATTTCACCATATTGATCTATCGCGGGCGGTATTCCAAGTGCATGAATAGCTGAGTTGACACTATCTTAAGAGTCAGCCCATTACCCAATATTCAATGTAGTCAGTCACCCGAGCATTAGATAAATATCATTAGCCATACCGAGGATCATAGAGATTAATGACCAACTGTCATGATGACATCATCTTGTAAGTAGTCAGTCAGTCCATCAAAGCTTGGCAATGTGTTTAAATCTTTTGTGGATTAGTGCTGTTTTATCGATGGTAAATATGCAGCAATGTCTCTGAGGTGTCTTCAGTGCTTGGCTCCTAGATTTCCCGTGTTATTAGCAACTATTCAGTGAAAGTATTTTTTACTATATCTTTATTTATTTATTCTGTCATATTCCTAAAGTGTGTTTTATGCGTGTAAAGGAAAAAAAAAGCCCTTTTCTCTTAGTGCCTGTGGTATTACAAAGTTAAGAATAGAACAATAAAGTGATAAGTAGTACTTAAATTTTTTTTTATTGTTTTTGCATTGCATGCTAGCATTTGCTACACGAATGTAAATGAAAAACTTTGAAACTGAGCCTCTGAACAAAAGCGAGTGCGAGCAGGAAAATGTTGAAATGTTAAATGTTAATCATTTGAGTGCGGTTGAAGATTTTTTCCCCTGCCGATAGCTTGTAACGTTCGGAACGAGAGCCTTTAAAGAGTCTGTAAATATGTTTTGAAAGCCTTGAGGAAGAACTTTTCATGTTTTGATAGAGACTGAAAATAAAACAAGAATAAGTACAGATTTATGTGTTTTAATATGGACATTTTTTTCTGCCTATAACATCCTTTAAGGCTGCAACTTTATTAAAATATAAATAAAAGGCGCATTTAAGACAAAGTGGGACTTTCGATGAAATTTCTTGTGAATGAAGGTAAATGCTGGAAAACATTCGAAAATCGATGAATAACTTTTCACCAACTTGTGGAAGAGACATATCTGTCTGTGGGAACTGTACACACAATCATTCACCAACACCACTTGCACATTACAGGAACTTGGCTGGGAGTTTTTGCCACATTCCTGACCTCGCTTCAAGCCATTACCACATGTTTGGGCCATTAAAGGAGTTCCTGGGAGGCCAGCATTTCTGATGTGAAGCAGTTAATCAGATCATGATTCCAGCTTACTGAGAAAACCCTGATGGTATCCATGCTGGGATAAGTTCATTAGTGTAGTTCATTAGTGTATAGAGGATCATATAGAGAAATAAAGCAAGTTTGACTTCTCATAATTGTGCTGAGTTATTCTGTACAATCAAAGTCCCGGTTTGACTTGAATACCCCTTATATATTTCCCTACAATCATGTTGGAATGATTTTTTAAAATGTTTTAAACGCGACTAGAATTTCTGTAACGATCAAGTTAGAACTCATGTTTAACAAAGGGCTGTGAATAAAGGAACAGATGAAGACAATATAAATGTTCAGTATAAATTTTATTTATTACATGTTTCATTTAAATGCAAATTAAATCAGACAACCTGATTCCCTTTTAAACATGATGGAGGGTCTCTCAGACATCAAAACAATCAATGATGGAATGAAGTAAAGTGGCGTTAATGTTATCACCACAAAGTTGATTAGTTTGCATTTAATTCACCTTATACCACAGCAATTTGTTTTTAAACTATTACAATTTTTAGTTACTGAAGTATGGCACATCCATGAAACGAGTGCGATTCGGCACAACGTTCTCAATTCTGAAAGCAACGAGGCAAATAAAAATCTTCTTACAGCAAAATAAACCATATTAACCAATTATATGTTTTTTCACATCCACTTAGGGCAGAAATATACTTGCTTTAAACTACACGTATGCGCATAGACTTGTGTATCATGCATCCATGTGAACATGCAACTGTCTGACTTCTGGAATCCTCCAATAACATGTTTAGTATGTAGGTAAGTATGTAGACAAATACACTCTCGGTTGACTACCCGAATGCATAGTTCAAGGGCAAGTATGTTTCCACCCTTACATGGAATACATGCTCCTGTTTTAAATTCTTTCTACAGAAATGAGAATGTCTCGGAATACAGTAAGTCTCCGACTTACGAACGAGTTCCATTTCGGGAGCACGTTCTTAAGTTGGATTCGTTCATAAGTCCGACAAAGTGAGTCTTCAACACCTTTGACACAAATGTACAATGTAAAGCATAAAAAACCCAAACACACAGGTTTGGTGTTTTGGTTCCGCATTTTACTCTCTTTAAATCGCAAGGGGAATCCCGGTAATGCAGAGCGGTCAGCTGACCTCGTTTAAAAGCAGCCCGAGGAGACGTCAGGGGGAAGACATGCTACATGCTGTTTACTGCGCGCTTGAACGGACGCCATTTTATCTCAGAGCTGTATTGGACTGAACTCGTTGAGTTGAGGATTTTCCAAAATTAGGATTATTCACCATCAGGACAGCTTTACAGGACAGACATTTTCTATCATCGTGCTCCTCACTGAAACCGACAAGGCTTTTTTCTCCTGCACCCCCACACAAACACACATACAATATCCCGGACACTAAAAATATTGTATATAATTGTAAAAAAAATAAATAAATTTTAATTCCTCCCTAATTTAGTTGTGTCCAATTCCTCCCCGTCACTAGGGGGCTTCCACATTAGGGCTACTACTACCACTCAGTCAAGAGGGGCGAAAACTATCACCTGTTTCCTCCGAACCACGTGACGCCAGCCGACCGCATCTTTTCAACGTTTGGGGGTGGCGTAACACACTCAGAAAACAGCGCTATCGGCTCCTTACGCTTGCGTGTGCTCACAGACGCTCCTAATTGGCTGTAGAGCTGTGATTAATGTGGGAGCACTAAGTACCTCTCATCCCTCCCCTCTGAGAGAGCTCGGCCAATCAGCTCTCTTTAGACCTCCGGCTGCAAGAAAATAATTGTTTTTTGTACAATTCACATGAGCAACATGTGCAATTCGTATGCATTTACAAATCTTTATAGATGCGCGTAGGTCCGTTCGTCTCTGCGCAAATATTCGCAACTCGATTGTAAGTCGGGGACTTGCTGTATTAGAATTCATATTCACCAAAGGTGTTGTTACAGACAACTAAGGAACACTTTCTAACCGATCAGCATGCAACATTTTCCAGCGCTGTGGTATAAAGTGCTTAAGTTTAAAAAAAATTAAATAAAATAGAAAAAAACTGTTTTACCTTATAACTTCCAAACTTTACTCACTAGAAATTGTTAAAATTGGATTTAAAGGGTTTTCCCAGGCCACTTAACACATATTAGCAGCAATGCACTGGATGGTAAGTCTTCACACAGTCTGACAGGGTGACAGGATGACACGACCACACCCATAACACTGACATGATCTGTGAATGTATACTCTTTTTGGCATCAAATTGAAATTCGTATGACATAACAAACCGAATCACGATGCTACACTTCGGTTTACGGATCATAAACAGAAAGTGTGCGCTTACAACTAAGGTGATGCTAATGCTACATTCCTCCCTTTATTTTAAGGCAATGTGTGAGAAAAACAAATACTGGCTGCCTGACAGCTAGCTTATTGACAATTGCAAAAACGCACTCATTTTTTTAAAATCTGCAATACAAAGAAATCTGCACTGTGAACAACTGTTTGATTTGTACAGTACTTTTGGGTTACATTTTGTGAATAGTGTGTCCATTAACATGTTTCAAATACATGTACAGACTTTGCACTCGACAGCCACTTTGTTAGGGAAACACAAAGCATCCAGTGAGAGGCGACGGCCTTAAGATTGTGTGCTTTTCTGCTCGGCACGGTTGTAAAGAGTGCTTATGTAAAAATGTTTAATTTGACTGGACTTGCTTCTCACTGGATGTTTTTTGTTTTTCGCACCATCATGTAGAAACTCCAGCGCCCATTCAAAATTAAAATCATTTTCACTTGGCAACAGTGACAACCACCGTGCCATGGTCAAAGTCACTTAGAGGACATTTTTCCCCACACATTTCACATAACTGCGACACGAATGACTGATTGGGGAATTGCATGAATTCCTATTAAAGTGGCTGGTGAGTGGTACACAATGCAAGGTGTCAGAGTCGACAAATTATCTTTGGTGCTTATATGAGGGGGGGGAGGACAAAAACCAAAAAAATGACAAAAAGTTACAACATCCATACAAAACATACATAGGGTTGAGTCTGAATATAATATACTATAATGACTTTAAGCAGTATATATTCATGTTTGGAAGTTCATTTAGATACAATGCATACAGCTTCACACGACAGTGTTAACAGTCTATATTTTACAAAAAATAAAATAACTTTTTTTTTGGATTTTCTTCGTTTGACTAACACGGATTTCTGAGGTATCGAGCTACCGAATCGGTAAGGAGCGTCCTAATGATATGAAGTTACTGCAAGGCAAGAACTGATTGGTTATCGCCTGGGTTGACGCACAAACCCGTACAGCAATAAAGGAAGAGGTACGAACTTTTAGATTCTAGCTATAGACATTTGCATCCACACACACACACACTAAAACACAAGAAACACAGCTTTGTTTGAAAGACAATTTTCGTTGAAGCAAACAAGAACTGGAAGTCAGCACAGTATTTGTGTATGTTGTGTTCGTTTCAAAAAGATTAATAAAACCATATTATTTGCAGAAGTTTTTGTGTTGCAAAAGTGCTATCAGTTATATGATCTAGTTTTCAATATTTCAGATTAAATCTGGAAATAAGCGAACAAGCGATCTTGAATAACCATTAATACCAATTTTATATATATATTTTTTCCCCTTCTTTTTTTCTTTCGCAGGATCATCCAGGTGCTGAAACTTAAGAAATTTCTAAACCCCTGAATTTTACTTCTGTTCCTGGATACCTCAATTTCTTTTTCATTCATTCATTTTCTGTACCGCTTTATCCTTATATACAGGGTCGCGGGGGCCTGGAGCCTATCCCAGG
>JAOTQY010000031.1:7187125-7197512 GCA_026413445.1 Dolichallabes microphthalmus
CAAGAAAACACTTTGAACCTGTCTGACGAAGTGAAGCACACTGAAAGATGTCAAAAAGCAATGGGTTGCAAAATCATTTCTAAGGCTTTGGGAAATTACTTTTTCACATAGGGCCAGGCAGTTTTGGACAGCTTTTTTCCCCTTAATAAATGAAAACATCATTTAAGAAATGAAAAAAAATAAAATAAAAAAAACACAAACGTACAAATACTTTTTCATGGCACTGTGTGTGTGTGTGCGCGTGTGTATAAATTCCATGCACGTTTATAGAGTCAGGACTCACTCTTTCAACATCCTATGTATCACATACATACACATTAAAAAAAATATATATATTTTTTTAAATAAGGGCCATTTAGTGTGCAGAACCACATTACAGTGGAACCTCGTATTACGAGTAACGCGGTTTACGAGTGTTCCGCAAGACGAGCAAAGATTTTTAATACATTTTGACTTGGAAAACGAGCAAGTCTTGGTTTACGAGTACCGAGTATCATGTATCACGCACGCGCTTCTTGTGTGTTTTTTCTCTCTCTTGCGCTGGTGTATTATGGGTAATCGTCTCCCCTGCTGGATCTTAGTGTGCGTCTCTTACTGGTATAATCAACATCCGTGCATGCGTGTACTGTTTACTAGAACACTGTGATTACGTGTGTGTCTGTAAAACATCGTTTATTTTGTGTCTGTTTTTGTTGTGTGCGCGCGCTGTGTAAGACGAGAAGGGGGAGAGGGGGAGGGGCTCCTTACTTTAGTTTCTCACACACACACACATACACATATACACAGTGCCTGCACGCACAAACGGAGACACTTATCGGTCTGGATTTATTTTTACTTTTTGTTTTAAAGGTAAAGTGCAGGTTAATTTGTTTTATTTTTACTTTATATTTTGTGTTAATTATTATGTATTTATTTTTTGGGGGGCTGTGGAACGAATAATGAGTTTCCATTATTTCTTAAGGGAAAATTCGATTCAGTTTATGAGTGTTTTGAAATACGAGCCCACTTCCGGAATGAATTATGCTCGTAATCCAAGGTTCCACTGTTCTTGCTGTAATATACAACTCAAAACAAAAAAATTGTAATGAGAACAAATCACAATTGTGAATATTATAAACTAACTAACTGTTGGCACTTAAAAGACTGAGAACTACATTTCTTTTGTGGAATAGAGATAACACCTGCGGTTATGTATGTATAAAATATGTTAAAAGGATACTTTCTCAAAAAGGAGGGGAAAAATAGAAGTCTATAAGCCATTTCTACCTTTTAGGCTGAATAATAAAAAAAAATCTGTCTTAAAACACCACCACCACCACAAAAAAAATTACTGGAAAAATTCGTACTGTATAAACAAGAACTTAAACTAAGAGCTAATACTTTTTGGGCGGCGTATAAAACTTTGTCACTTTGTTCCTTTATGGTTGGATATGCACATGCTTTTGTACACACAAAAGAGAAAGACTTAAAATTTCCTTTTCATCCAAGATTAAATTGTATTGCTTAAATAAATTAGAAAAGAAGTAAAGAGTAATCAATTTGAATACCGCTGATGCCCACCACTGTTATTGCTGTGGAATACTGCGAGCTCTGTATCCCCGCGCTGATGGCCATCTGGTGGTATTCGGTTCAATCCTTTTGCTGTAGAGATCTATTACGGAGCATTTTTAGCCCTTAGGTATCTCTCGAGATTAAAGTCTTCTCCGGTGTGCTCGAGTAGTCCGTCTGGTGAGAGGATGAAGTTTTGGACGGCTTTAGACTGTGAGGCTTCAACTGCTGTTGTGGTTTTTGCTGTGGTGGTTGTTGTGCTGTGGCGAACGCACCCTGCTGCTGAATGGGGAAAGCCTGCAGAATGAGCTGCGTGGACTGGTTGCTTTGCAAGATGTGGGTTCCCTGTAGAAGGAAAAAACAAAACAGACCCTCAAAGTGTGACACTTGACAGAAAACCAGTTCCCTGAGAACATAATTTCACCACGGTGAAGCATGGTGGTGGGAGCATCGTATTCAAAGTTACTCTTAGTTGCTTTGCTTTTGAGTCCCTGGGTGGGGGGTGCGGTTTCCCTAGATTTTCTCCCTAATTTAGTCATGTCCAATTCCTCCCCATCACTAGGGGTCACCCACATTAAGGCTACTACGACCACTCAGTCGGGAGGGCCAAAGACTATCACGTGTTTCCTCTGAACAATGTGATGCTAGCCACCCGCATCATTTCGAACTGCTCGTTCACGCACCATTGGGGATGGCGTAACACACTCGGAGGACGTTAGACGTAAGGGAGGAGCAAGACGTTACAGCATCGCCCGGGAATCGAACCATCAATCTCCGGATGATGGGGATGATTATTATTAAGAGGCAATTAAAATGACTAGAACCCCAAATTAGAGACACTGCTGAATGGTTAACTTCCCACAAGAAATGCCACATCATAAAAAATTAACAGTAGAAATCAGAGCAACAATTAATAGTGAAAGTAAGAGCATTTCCACATGCGCAATGTATCAGGGTTGAGACTAAACAGCTGTGTCCAAATGAAAACCAGTTGTTTGTGAGGCTTCAATTTGCTTGGGAGCGTAAAGGTTAGACTTCGTTCATCGATCAACGATGGATGCGTTAGGGTATGACGAGAAGTGCATGAAGCGATGCACCCATCATGCATTGTTTCCAGCGTTATGATCTGGTATTGCTTCAGCTGGTCAGGTCTAGGCTCAGCAACATTATGTGGCAACAGAAGGACTTGAATGTACTGATTGACCAGGCTATTCTTTCTATGGATCTTTTGTCCTCTGACGGCATGGGCATATTCCAGGATAGCCTCTTTTTGTCCTGTGACTGTCTGGCGTACTGTTATGTGCTGCACAGTGGTTATGCAGTGGGTATTTGGCAAAATACCCAACATTGCTAATCACCATAAGAACCGATCACATAAAAAAGTGACCTTTTGTGTCCTGGTTGCGACTAATAACTAATATTTAGTCCTTGACCTTTTGGTGGATTTTATTACTAATTTCTTTCTAATGGAATTAAATAG
This sequence comes from Dolichallabes microphthalmus, assembly GCA_026413445.1. Classification (NCBI taxonomy): domain Eukaryota; kingdom Metazoa; phylum Chordata; class Actinopteri; order Siluriformes; family Clariidae; genus Dolichallabes; species Dolichallabes microphthalmus. The sequence continues at coordinate 7,190,154 of JAOTQY010000031.1, forward strand.
TCTATGTGTATGCACAGCTCTTTTAAGAACTACTCACAAATTTTCAATGATGTTTAAATCGGGACTCGATGGCCATTCCAAAACCTTCAGCTTGCGTCTCTTGAGGTATTCCATAGTGGATTTCGAGGTATGTTTAGGATCATTGTCCTGTTGTAGAAGCCGTCCTCTTTTCAGCTTCAGCTTTTTTACAGATGGTGTGATGTTTGCTTCCAGAATTTGCTGGTATTTAGTGGAATCCATTCTTCCCTCCACCCATGCAATGTTTCCTGTGCCACTGGCTGCAACACAACCCCAAAGCATGATAGATCCACCCCCATGTTTAATAGTAGGCAAGGTGTTCTTTTCATGAAATGCTGGTCCTTTTTTTCTCCAAACATGTCTTTGCTGATTGTGGCCAAAGAGTCTATTTTAACTTCATCAGTCCACAAAATGCATCAGGCTTCTGTAGACGTTCTGTTGCATACTTCTGACGTTGGATTTTATGATGGGGACGCAGGTAAGGTTTTCTTCTGCTGACTCTTCCATGAAGGTCTTGTGGAACGGTGCACCACCACTCCTGAGTCTGCTGAATCTTCCTGCAGGTTTTTTGCAGTCATATATGGGTTTTGATTTGTCTTTCTGGCCAGCATACGAGCAGTTTTGTCCGAGAGATTTCGTGGTCTTCCAGATCTCATCTTGACCTCCACAGTTCCCCTGAACTGCCATCTCTTAATTACATTTCTCACTGTGGAACCTGCAAGCTGACAACGCTTTGCTATCTTCGTGTAGCCTTCTCCTGCACTGTGGGCATCAATAACTTTCATTTTCAGAGTCTTACACAGCTGCTTAGAGGAACCCAGGGTTGTTGAGTGTCCGCGAGTGAGTGCACAAGGTTTGAAAAGTATTTGTAAAGCTTTGAAATCGGCATTTACTAATCTAACGAGCTGATTAAGGTCTGAAACCTTGTAAAAAGAATCTGAGACTCTGGAACTCTTAGGGTGCCCAAATTTTTGCAGAGAGAGCCATAATAATGTTTTTATTTTTGTTCAATTGATGGCATAAGAAGTAACTACGCATCAATGTTTGCTGAAAATATTGTGCATTGTTTCCATTTCCAAGAGAGAATGTGTTAACATCTTTTCAATTAAAAAAATCACCAAAATCTGTTATTTATCAAGGGGTGCCTAAACTTTTGCAATTTTATTTTGTGCTACCTGTAGAAATGGTTGCTGTTGCTGAGGCTGTGGCAAACCCTGCTGCTGCTGCGAATCAGGCGGCACGGCTATCACCTGTGTCTGGCTCTGCTGCTGTGCGAATGGGTTATAAGCCGTCACAACTTGGCCCATAAACATTGTTGTGGGAACCATTACGGTACTGCATGCCATGGGAGCCGTGACTAACTTGGTGACCAATTGCTGCCCTGGAAACCTGGACAGAGAGAGAATTTGTGAAAGTTGTTTTGTATTGAAATGCTCTATTGCATGTAGGATGTGTGTATTGTGTTTGCACATGTACCTGTTGATTGTAGTTACTTGGCTGATGTTATGTGACGGGGTGCTGGGGATCTGAACGACACTCCCGGTGCCTGGCTGACTGACCATCATTGTGTTATACACCGAACCCTGCTGAGAGACAAGAGTTTAAAAGTTTAAAAAGGAAAGCAACCGCATAAGCAAAGACAACCTCTGAAATGCTTCTTCACCCCGACACCATTAGCATAACGACGTGCTATAAGGAAGAACGAGGGCAGACAGATGTAATGACGTCATCCTTAATGGATCGGTCAGAACTGAAGAAGAGCGTGAGTGAGGTCAGTTAAAATGTTTCAGAGCCATTTGGTACAATAGAATTGAACTGAAACAATTACTCTCTTCTTCTGCACTCTTCTTACTCTGCTGCTGCTAGTCCATTTTATTCTTACAAGGGTGAGTCCAAAATTATCTGTATTTTCACTGTATTTATTTCAATCATCATTTAGAAAAAAATTTTTTTATATAGTCTCTTTGCTGTCAATATGTCAATAAGCTTTCGTGTTCCCTCATTAAAAATGTTTTAGGCACAGCTGTGAGCCACGAATGCAGTGAATCTCCGTCTTCGCTGCTTTCAGGGGAACAAACAAGTGAAAGCCTGATGGAGCAAGATCAGGACTATAGGGAGTTTTAAATATAGAGTGCGGAAAATTTTTGACTCACCCTGATATATTTTGCTATCTCATGAACGATGACTATTTACAAACAGCTTTTAATAAAATGACAGTATCGGCGTGTTTGAACCTGTGTGAGGACGGAGCCCTGTGAACTCTGCTGTTGGGGAGGCGGGGCCTGCAGCTGTTGGGGAGGCGGGGCCTGCAGCTGTTGGGGAGGCGGGGCCTGCTGCTGTTGGGGAGGCGGGGCCTGCTGCTGTTGGGGAGGCGGGGCCTGCTGCTGTTGAATGCCTGGATGTGTCCCTCCATGGGAGGAGCTTGTGACACTCGGTGCTCCAACTTGGCCTGAAGCTCTACTCACCGGAGGGAGCTGCACACTGACCCCAGGCGTTCCCTGCTGCAGGTACATCTGCAATAAACAACAACAACAACAATAAGATACCACACTTAATTTGATAAACTAGTTCCAACATTGTCAGACAGAAATATATAGATGACAGCACGGCCAATTTCTAAGCTCCCACTGAATAGTTACTGGATCCAACCCACAACCTGGTGTCAATAGTGTCGAGCTTTACTGTTTCACCACAAGGGAGAGACACTCACTCATCGTCTATACCGAATTATTCTGTATTCAGGGTTCGCGGGGGGCCTAGAGCCTATCCCAGGAGACAAGGCAGGGTAAACCCTGGACAAGGTGGCAATCAATAGACACACATACAAGCAATTTGGGAACGCCAATTAGACTAATCTGCATGAAACTGGAGCACCCGGAGGAAACCCACCACGCATGGGGAGAACATGCAAACTCCATGCACACAGACCCGAGGCAACAGACCGTTGGTTCGATCCCCGAGTGATGCTGTAACCTCTCGCAGCCGGAGGTCTAGAGAGAGCTGATTGGCCGAACTCTCTCAGAGGGGAGGGATGAGAGGTACTTAATGCTCCCACATTAATCACGGCTCTACAGCCAATCAGGGGCGTCTGTGAGCTCACGCAAGCGGAAGGAGCGGATAGCGCTGTCCTCCGAGTGTGTTACGCCGCCCCCAACGGTGTGTGAGCAAGCAGTTCGAAAATATGCGGTCGATGATGTCACATGGTTTGGAAGAAACACATGATAGTCTGCGGCCCTCCTGATTAAGTGGTATTAGTAGTCTTAATGTGGGAGCCCCCTAGTGGTGGGGAGGAATTGGATAAATTAGGGATCAAATCTGGGAAGAAAAGTATAAACATCGAAAAAAAAAAAAAGAAGACTAAAGTTATTCAAAGCAGATCACTCACCAAGTGTAAGAGTGTAAGACAGAACATTAATATCGATGTGGTTAGAATCCCAAAAGTATTTTCTTTAATCAGTTGTGAATATAATGTCACTTATATGGTGCTCCACTTCCTCCACGGTTTATTTCAGTGTTGCATCACAAGTTATTGCAGGACATTTGTCTAAGCCATCATGCTTAGGTGTATAAATCAGCCTTTAATTCGCACATTAACATTCATGCAGAGGTTACGAAATAAAATTAACTGTTAATGAGTCTTCAGGGGAAATTTCCTTTTTTTTCTTTCCAAATTACAGAAGCAGTCACCTGCCAATTCCCACTGCCTCCACCACACAACACTACATGAGCTTCCTCAGAAACACCTACATCCATTTATCTTACACCGTGTAGAAGGACATCAAACACCCATGTCACATACTACATACTAAAAGATAGCGTGGCTTAGTATAAATACGATCTCTTTAGGACGAGGTGTAGAATTCGTTTAAGTGAAGACATACCTGAAGGTCCGGGCCCTGGACCTTCTGCAGCTGCTCGTGGATTTGCCTGAGCTCTTCCTGCTGCTTTTTAATATTGTCCTCGATCATCTGCGTCCTCTGTTCCAGCTGCTCCTTCAGATGCTGCATGGCATTCAGCTGGATAGAGTATTGCTACACACACACACACACATATACACAACATATACCCTTTTACAGTATAAGGCTGATGGAAGTCAATCAATGTTACCATTCAAACCACATAACATTAATATATCAATATTAACCATCAATTATACAAGGGTGAGTCAAAAAGTATCTGCACTCTGGTTATAGAATTCCTTTTAATCAACTTTTATAAAAGAGAAATGCATAATTTTCCAACATGATCTCTTTTTGCGTTTCAGTACACTTCGTTTGTCCGTCAACAAGCTTTCGTATTCCCTGATTAAAAAATGTTTTAGGCTGAACTGCGATCCACAAATGCACCGCTGTCATCACTTCTTCATCAGAAGTGAACCATCATACTCGTAGGGCTGCTTTCAAGGGACCAAACAGGTGAAAGTCTGATGGAGATCAGGACTGCTGTATAAGGAGGATGCTTTAACACCTCAGTTAATGCATCTCGGGTTTTGTCGACAGTATGGGCAGAAATGTGTGGACGTGCATCGTCCTGTAAGATCACCACGCCCTTGTATACCAGTCCTCTGCGTTTAATCTGAAGTTTAGGCTTCAGCGCTTCAATAATTGTAACAAGCACTGTTGATTGTCGACCCTTTTTCCGCCGAATGTTCCAATACTTCTGGCCCTCGAGAATCCCAGATGACTGTCAGCACTGATGAATTTTCCAGCTGATGGTTGACTTTTTCCATTTTTCTCGGTCTGAACAGCAATGACTGGGAAGAAAGTAGCCTTGAACGGAAAGCACTGATAAGACAGTGTGGATATCTTTTGACTCACCCTCGTATACCGTGACATCATCATGGGCATCCAAAGCTCATTTATGACTGTGAGGACCACAATCTGGTCCGATTGCATAGAAAAGCCAATATAGCACAATGGAACATAAAATTAGTGCAGGCCACCAACCCGGCCTTGAAATTCCCCAAGTCCCAAACTTTTCAAAACAAACAAGTCCAATCCATGGAAGACCCAACCCACAACCTACCCAAATAATCCACTACAAACCCCCAATCCTGCAGAGTCTATGCCCTACAGGGGTCAGAGCTACCTCGGTGGCGCAAGGGGAACCTACATCAAACTGTGCATAATGTTTTGGGTTGTAATGATGGCTGATCAATGTATTTTCTTGACAGTAAAATCCTTTTTAGTATTGCACTAGACTGTACTACCCGAGTCCCTTGACTACAGTACATGGAAAAATCTCTTTATCAGGTTAAAGAGAATGCAACCAGAATTAAAATGACTAGATGCATCACTGACTATGATGCTATGGTCCATAAAACAGTGGTATGTAAAAAAGTATTGCACATATGTGCATTAAAAATGATTATGATAATGATATATGCAAACATGATATATTGCTACCTCTGTATTATTTTGAGGTTGTTGCTGTGGTTGCTGTTGCGGCTGCTGGTTAACTTGAGAAGGAGAACTTGCAGGAACATTCTGGGGGAAGAAAAAAAAAATAATCAAACACATTTTTTTTTTTTTTACAGCTCTTCCAAAAATCGATCCTAGCTCACATTTCTAGTCTATTCTCCTCTGACAATGTCACAAAGCTAGCTGGAAATTAAAAAAAAAAAACAGGATCTGAAAAAAGACTCATATATTGAGCACTTGTTTTCTAGGAGGAATTCCAGAAAGATGTTAGAAATTCAATAATACAAGCACAATTCAATGTGTACCTTCACCTAGCATTTTAATCAACCATCAAAATCATACCGTCACTGCGACTTCGTAATCAAGCATTTGCATAGAAATAAACACATTTCTCTATCCTGTCAAGCCCTTGAAATGAGCCAGGCAATTTCATATTGATTCAGGGAAAATTACAGCACGGAAGAAAAAATGATATCAGTTTTGCATATCATGCATTTGTGATTAGACGTTTGTATGAAAGAGTGTCTCAGTGCAAGTTTGCATAAGAGACCCGAGTCCCACCTGGGTGCCGAGCGAGGAGCGGCGCTGTATCGTCATGTCAACAGTGCTGGGCTGAGGCGGAGTGCTCACGTCCATCTGCAGCTTCGAGGGAGTGGCTGAGATAGAAACGGGACACGACTGAAAGGCCTGAAATTATCAGATCACTGGCTCTTCACTAGCCACGGCAGGTTTCAATTTTTCTCTCTGTCTCATAACTAAACTCCATTTACACTCCCATAGACAGCTTTCTGGTCTTCATGTTGCTTTATTTTTAGATTTTTTTTGGGGGGGGGGGGCATTGTTCCACATTGCAACCCCCCAAAAAAACAAAAACAAATGAATAATAATAAGAATAACAATTTCAATATTTTTGAGCACTTGAAAAATTTGTGGATTTAAACAAAAAGTGACGTGTTGCACTGTTTTAAAATATATATTGTTCAAAATCAAGACATTAAAGAAAAAAAATCCTGATCTGTTGTTTCATATTCATCTTTTGATCTCAAACCGAAAGGTTACTAGCAAAAACAATGGAATTGGCCTTGCTGTTCCAATACTTTTGGATCGGAGTGGATGTCATCAGGTAATGCAGTAAAACAATTTTTTTTACTTTGTTCTAACTAAGAAAATGGTCTCAAAATCATGCCAAGTGGCTAAAAACACAATTTTTTGGTACTTTTTAAATGCTGTTATTCAAGAACAGTAAATAAAGATATTAAAGCAGGAAATTAAATATCTAACCAACGTACGCAGCACTTACAAGTACACGTGCTGTCGGACATGGCTGTGCGTGAGGACTTGCGGGAGCTGTGCGAGGACGTGGAGGGCGTGCGGCTGCGGTCGAAGCGCTCTAGCACCTCCTTTAGGCTGGAGGTGTTTAACTGGGATTCAGAACCAGAGTCCTGAGACTAAAGAGAGTAAAGAGAAATAAAGAAAGAATATGTAATTAATTAAACCAAAAGCAGTCTGCAATCTGTCATTAAGCTCATTAGTATAAATTAAGCATTGATTAAGATTTTTGTTAATTGACTTTGCTCTCATCTCACCTTGTCTACTGTTTTCTCAGAAGGCGTCTCCTCAATGCCCATCTCTCTCCTCTGCTCGGCCCGTACTTCAGCATAACTAAATGCAGTCAATTAAGGGATATTAAAAGGGGGAAAGATACTAATAACGTTAAAGATTCAGGAAAAGAGAAAGGTGAATAGATGAGGGTATTTTTATGTGTTAAAGTAAACCGCTTGCACCACAGAGAAGCGTATGTATAATATGTCAAGCTCAATGATCAGTGAATCTAAAGTTAAGCCAAAGTTAAGCCTTTATTTGTCACATATACATTACAGCACAGTGAAATTCCTTCTTCGCATATCCCAGCGTAACTGGG
>JAOTQY010000031.1:7209145-7219145 GCA_026413445.1 Dolichallabes microphthalmus
TCTCCTGGGATAGGCACCAGGCCCCCCGCGACCCTGAACAGGATAAAGCGGTATAGAAAATGAATGAATGAATGAATAATAGGATAAAAAACAGCCAGTTCTGGTCACTGGCAGATCGACCGGTGCATCTCCATTATAAATGTAAAAAAGAAAACGATTTCGGAGTCAGTGTAGAGATACGTGAATCGCCATGCAAGGATATGAATATTTAGCAAAACTGATATTGATTTGTTTGTGTTCCAGGGTTTAGTTCTGGGTGTGTATGAAAAAGATAAAAATGACAGCGTGTGTCTGACCGAAGCGGCTGCTGCGTTTGACAGATCCGTATCAGGAAAACTCAGTGAGATTCTGTCAGTGTAAGTAAAAAAAAAAAAAGTATCAAGTGTGTTGAAATAATGTTTTTCAAAAGTTGATACAGCGGTTCACTGACTGTTGGACGATTATCATTTCTCTCCATTGCTCCTCAGATCTGGAGCTCCTTTAAAGAAGGGAAAGAGCCGGATATTTTACGGATTACACCAGGTATCTATGAAATGCATCACCTTTACTTCTCATACTCGTTATGCCTGATTTGTTGTTAGTCGATGCGTTCCCTTTATGATGATACCACCTTGACAAAATAATCACTGTGTCCTTGTTTCCCTGGGTTATCATTCAGAGGTTGCATACTTACTACAAAAAAATTAATTAAATAAAAAAGGTGTAACAGAAATGTGATTAATTCTGAGGGACACCAGATTGTCTCACTTTAAAAGTATTTTTTTTTTAACATATCTGGCATTTTCAGGATCCAAAGATGATTTTTATTCAGTTATATGTCGTCATTTATTTTGTATCAGGACTTCCCGAGTGTTGCAGTAGTAGGTCTTGGCCAGAAAGGAGCAGGAGTGTGCGGGAAGGAGCACTGGGATAACGGCAAGGAGAGCATCCGAGCGGCTGTAGCAGGTACTTGTTTGTACCTTCTTCACAAAAGTATACGTTAAATCAACTTGAATAAGCATTAGAGCTTAAACGAGGACAGCTTAGACTCCTGAGCTGTCAGTACCTCGAATAAGCATCAGAAAACATCATCATGTCCAAGAACTGTACACCTGTACATTTTTTCTTTTCATATTTTATTTTTTTTACAGTGGGATGCAGGCAGCTTCAGGACCAGGAGATTCCTCATGTGCAGGTGGACCCCTGTGGAGACAGTCAGTCAGCAGCAGAGGGCGCCGTGCTCGGTCTGTTCGAGTACGATGAGCTTAAAAGCAAGAAGAAGACTCGGGTCACTCCGAGACTGTACGGCAGGTACTAGAAGTAATAGTAAAATGGCGATGTGTGATTTTTACAGGAAAATAATCAATGACACCAAGTCAGGTCATACTTTCTTTCTTTTTTTTCCAGTTATATGTAATGCAATACAGGTACTGTCTGTTCATTCCTAGACAGCATATCATAGGAGGTGTGTGTTAACTTTGCAGTGGAGATGAAAAAGCGTGGGAGAAGGGCGTTTTCTACGGAGAGGGGCAGAACCTGGCCAGGAGATTGATGGAGGCTCCCGCCAATCACGTTACGCCTACGGTTTTTGCCGACACGATCGAACAGAAGCTGTCTCCCTTCTCAGACAAAGTAACCGTCCATAAAAGGTATCGAACAACGAACAGTGCGTATATTTTAAGTTTTGTTACACTATAAAAACTCACTTTTTTTTTTTTTTTTTTTTTGCAGAGCCGAGTCATGGATCAAGGCCGAGCAGATGGGAGCGTTTCTCAGTGTGTCCAAAGGCTCGGACGAGCCCCCAGTCTTCCTGGAGCTGCACTACACTGGAAACCCAGATTCCACCCAGGCTCCTTTAGTGCTCGTAGGCAAAGGAATCACTTTTGACAGGTGACATGATTTATAGCTTCTCATTTTCACGTTATGTTTTCTTTTTCTTTCTACTCATGTTTTTTTCTCAACTCTCACGTACCTCAGTGGTGGAATCTCCATAAAACCCTCCTCTGGTATGGATGCCATGAGGGCCGATATGGGCGGAGCCGCTACGGTGTGTTCAGCCATCGTCACGGCAGCTGCTCTCAAACTGCCAATCAACATCATAGGTCCGCCCACATTTTCATTCTGATGAATACGATTAATTCTGTTTTTGAACTTTGTTGGCGCTCATGAAAGGTTTGTTGGATTGTTTTGTTTTAGGTTTAACCCCTCTCTGTGAGAACATGCCTAGCGGAAAAGCTAACAAACCAGGAGATGTCGTAAAGGCGAAGAACGGCAAAACCATCCAGGTGTTCCCTGTCGTGCCACTAATTGACCAATTCACAATCAGAAAATCTACAAATGTGTTGATTTATCCTGCGTTCTTTGTTCTTCTCTGATAGGTTGATAACACTGACGCTGAGGGTCGTCTGATTTTGGCTGATGCCCTGTGCTACGCTCATAACTTCAACCCCAGGGCTATAGTCAATGCCGCTACTCTTACGGGTTTGTACTTTCTCACACTTATTCTTTCTGAAAATGTAGTTGGCTGTTTATTAGGTAGGTCCTGACCTAGTTCAGGACCACATACTGTATCTGCTTTTGAGTGGATAATTTTGGATAGTGTTCCCCAGTGTTTATTTGTACACACATCCTAACTGTGAATGTTTACAGAAACAACGTAGTGTATTTACACAATTTTTCCCCCCCGTTTTGCTCCAGGTGCTATGGATGTCGCCTTGGGTTCTGCTGCTACTGGTGTCTTCACTAACTCTGACTGGCTTTGGGAACGGCTGCATAAGGTGATTGTAGGGATTATAGTCAATCTGGAGGGTCAGTTAGAGCAGATGGTGTGTTTTTATGCAGCAAGGCCAAGATAAAGTGTGAAATGTACATATTTCAAGTCACATTTCCTTTTGGCGGCCAGTTAAGATGATTCCTCGTGCTCCCAGAGCCTGGCACATAAGGAAGGAAAAACTCCATAGATGTGATACTGATAACCTGGTCATTCAGTACGTTCAGGTCGCCAGCTGACTTCATTTTGTTGCCTCATAAAATTCCTGAGCGTAGACCTGACCAGCTGAAGCAACCCCTGATCATAATATGCATGGTGCATTGTTCTGGATCAGTGTCATGTGGAAATTGGATCAATCACGATTCTTTGGTGTGGCAATTTATGCATCACCACACTAATTCGAAAATCAATTTTGAAACAAAATATAGCTCTGGAAAAAAATAAGAGAGCACTGCAATTTACTCCAGAAAACATATGGAATGCGATCAAGAGGAAGATGGATCACTGGGTCACAAACCATCAAGCAAAGTTTGCTTTTTTTGCAAAAAGAGAGTGAAAAACTGTGGAGAGCCAAAACACATGAAAGCTGTAATTACAAATCGAGGTTATTATTCCACCAAATACTGATTTCTTAATGTTATTTAGCCAAAGCATTACTTATTTAACTGGGGGAAGTGTGAGACATAGGAACATTCCCCATAATAGCCTGGCCGTCTGTCTTATAAACAGCGATTCTCCTCGTGCCCCTCCACACCTCTCTCGTGTTGTTCTTTGTTCCACTTTTTTCCTGTATGACTCTTTCCCCTCTTTGATTTCACCAGTTAGCATTCTTTGAGGCTTCTTCGCTGGTTCCTTATCACCAGACCTAAAAGCAATTTTTTTACATTCCTAACCCAATTCCCGTCAAATCCATTAGTTGTTGTTGTTGTTGTTTTTTTGCTTGATCCGAAATGGCTACTTTGTATTTTTGCCCAGACAGTGTAGAGGTTTTTTTCTTCTTCTTTTTTTTTTTTAACCAAATGCACCTCATGGTCTCTCCACAAGGGGGAGTCAGATAGCCATTAATCTTCATGTCGAAGGCGTTACTGTTAATTTGTTTAATAAATTCACCATAATAAAAATTATTTAGAATGAAAAAGAAAATGAACTCTAATAATTGTAGAATTCATACTTGTCCTACTCGCAGAGATTCTCAGTCATTTTATGAACGTGCTGTCAAACGAACATTACTTAGATCTGCGCAAACATACCATTTTCAATAATGTTGAAAAACGGCTTGAGTGTGAAAGAGATGCCATTAAAAGTGCAACATAAAATTCACTAAGTGAATAGATGTACTGTATGTACAGTGTCAAATGTATGCATGTACAAATACAAAATGTTTGAAAAGGATATGCAACTTACATAATCAATTACGAACATGCCCATGATACTGCATTAATAATTTTCAATAAATATATTTATATACTGTAAATAAGTTACGGTTTGGGTTTCACGCCTGATATGTGTGTGTGTTATTGGTATTTCCAGGCGAGTGTTATCACGGGAGACCGGGTGTGGAGGATGCCTCTGTTCCAGCATTACACCAGACAAGTCACAGAAAGTGCTCTGGCAGACTTAAACAATGTTGGAAAATATAGCCGGTACCTCAACTTTAAAAAAATTTTTTTTTATGTTTTTGTTCTTATTTACACAAGCATGACGCTCGAAACTGTACATCTAAATCGTTGTATTCATAAAAGTCTCATTAGATCCTCTCTGCTATCTCTGAACAGCTCGGGCGGTGCGTGTACAGCCGCCGCGTTCCTGCAGGAGTTTGTAACGGCCAGTCATTGGGCTCATCTGGATATCGCCGGGGTGATGTCCAACAAGGATGAAGTGACCTACCTGCGGAAGGGAATGTCCGGGAGACCCACGAGGACACTCATCGAGTTCGCTGCTGCTTTGGCATCCGAGTCTTAAAAAGTGTCCAAGTTAAATTAGCAAGGATTATCAAACTCTTGGTAGAACTTGCATATTTTTTTCCCCAAGTATAGAAAGTAGTCAAAGCAGTAGGTAATGATGATCATGCCAGCAATTGTTCAAACACATTTTATCATTAAAATTGCATTTTGTAACAAGTTCTCCACTCATTCTATTATTTGTGTCTAATGTCTGGTTTAGCTGGCTTCAGATGAAGGATAATAATGAATAAATGTTTCTTAATGTCAAAGTGTTTGTTCTGCGTGGGGCGTTCGAGTCAAAGCGAGACTTTTGATTGAACAAAATAACAGAATAGATATTAAAAGTAATTTTTAAGAAAATACTCCCAGTACATCATAGTCATGATCAGAGTACCTGCTTCATATTTTGCTGCAGCACTGCACTTAAAGTCTTCCGTAAATGTCAAACAATTTTTAATTAAAATGTAAAGCCCTCAAAAGTCCCGGATTGACTTGAACACCCCTCGTATTACAACCTTTTTTCACATTTATTTTTCGCTGTGTCATAACTGTATCTCACAACTCTTAAAATGTCTAGTTTGTGTTGAACAAACAGATCAACACAATGTCAGTGATGATAATAATAATAATAATAATGTGATTTGTTTTCCACATTGTCTTCTTGAAATCAAGTGAATGGATCATTTATTCAGCTCGCATACCAGTGTTATTATTCAGTTATTACATTTAAAGCTCATTTATTATTAACAAACATCACGTGATAAGACATATACCGAAAATGACCGAACAGCTTCTGACCAATCAGTATTGAGCATTTTAGCTTCATGACTAGTAGGTGGCAGTGCAGAGACAGAACCTCAGGACTAATCCAATGTTCATGCACAAGGAACGTGCTAAGGATGTTGAAGCCTCTTAAATGCTTTATGGATACTGTGTGTGTGTGTGTGCGCGCGAGCATGAATGCCGCTTAAAGACCTTGTTCTGGCTGGTCACGCCATAAGCTGATGGGGAATTTGTGCAATAAACTGTTAATCTGTAGCAAAGTTAACACGCTGGTTTAAACAGTCACACACACACACACACCTTGGTATGAAGCTGAAATATGTGCTCTGTCTTTCTACCAAACTCAGAAACACTATCACTTTTACTTCTCGTATTGTTATTTACAAATAGCAACTGATTCATATTTGGTATTAGAGATGAGTTTCAGGTTCGACAGCAAAATCAGATGTCACACAAATGTGACGATTCATTTCAAACATGTTCTGTAGCTTAATTACTTAAGTAACTTAATTACGTTAATTAAGTTCTTTCAGGTATTTCAGGCCCTTTGAGTCACCATATGTGTGTGTGTTTAAATCAGCAGTGCCTCATGGTAACACTCCTATTGTTCAGAAGTGCAGCCAAAGGACAAGGCCAAAGAGATAAATCTATTTTTCAGCTACACTGTTTTAATGTTTTGGGACAATGCATTAAACAACAGTTTTCAATGACATTTGATAACTACAATGTGTGTGTGTGTGTGTGTGTGACTGGGGGTGTGTTATAGCGTATATGTCTTGGTGTTGAGTTTAAAACATCACATGCTCCGTTACGCATGCACATTAGTCTCGACTGTTTGACCTGTGTGTGTTTGTGTGTGTGAGTGTGAGTGGGGCGGGGGTGGGTGGGGGTCTCTTTACACTAGTTTGAAACCGATTAACATTCTAACAGTCACTCCCTAATCCGGATCCTAGAACAGGATGAAACCGAACATGAGAACGTCCCGTGTATAACCACATTAGTTGTTTTCTTATAAAAAGCCGCCTTGAACTGGACGTTCTGTACGCGGTGTAACCCCCGCGCTTTCGCGCGCACCAACGCACGCGGCTATATAGAGCGTTTTCTGTTCGTACGGCAGCAGGCCGATGTTTCTTGATAGTACTGAATCTGAGGTGTGTTGTGGAGCGTTATAGCACTGATACACAGCATAAACAAGACGAGCGAACAGGAGGTGTGATGGCATACACTCGGAGTGTACATACAGTATACAAACACACGATCCTGAGAGGAGATACCAAGAGAACGTCTATCAGTTTGTCTCTTGTCTCTCAATATGTCTCTTCCTAGGAGTCTCTATATTCCTTTCTATATGTCTCTCCATACAGTATATCTCTCTAAGTTTGACAACTTTTTTGATAACTTTTTATTAGTTTGTCTATGTGTTTCTCCATTTCTCTCTCTCTCTCTGTCAGCTTCTTTTTCTCTCTGTAGTCTCTTTCTATGAGTTTGGTTGTTTGTATCTCTCTCTCTCTCTCTCTCTCTCTCTCTATTTGTTTGTCTCTCAATGTCTTTCCCCATCAGTTTGTTCACCTCTTTTTGTTCGCCTCTCTATACAGTATGTCTGTACACATCAGTTTCTTTCTCTCTGTATATTTTCTGGCTCTCTGTGCCTGTATGTCTTTCTTTCACTTTGTCTCCCTGTATTTTTTTTTGTCTCTAAATGACTCTGTATAGTATGTCTCCCTATGTGTCTGTCTCGCTCTATGTCTTTCCCTATCAGCTTCTTTGTCTCTTGTTAATTTGTATCTTTCTGAGTTTGATCATCTCTCTTGATGTCTCTCTGTATGTCTCGCTATATGTCGCTCTATCAGTTTGTCTATCTTTCCCTATTAATTTCGTTGCCTCTCTCAGACAGTTTCTACGTTTATTTGCCTCTCAATATATCTGTCCATCTATACATCAGTTTATTCGTCTCTCTACACGTCTCTTTTATGAGATGGTCTGTCTCTCTCCCTCTAACTGTATGTCTTTTTTTTGTTTGTCTGTCTCTCTCTGTATTTCTCTATGAGTTTTTTGTCTTTCCATATGTCATATGTCTCTCAGTATCAGGGTGTCTGTGTCTCTATGTATGTCTTTCCCTATCACTTTATTCGCCTGTTTCTATGTTATGTCTCTTTCTGAGTTTGTTGGTGTTTATGTCTGGCCATATCATGTCAGTTTCTTTGATTCTCTATATGTACTGTATGTCCTTGTGTGTCTGTCTCTTTATATGTGTCTCTCTATGCCTTTCTGTCAGTTTTTCTGGCTCTATATTTTTGTCACGATCAATGTCTTTGTCTCTGTATACAGTATTTATGTCTATCTGTCTCTCTCTGAGCTTCAGGTCTCTATGTGTCTTTTTCAAGTTGCTTTTCCCTCTTTAACATACTATGAGTTTGTTTCTCTTTTTTCTCTGTCTTTATTTACCAGTTTGCCTGTCTCTATAGAGTCATGTGTAAAAGTTAGTGCCCCCTTCTTTTTGTGTAAAGACCTAATAAAGATCAACGTGTGAGTCTTAGTTTTAGGCAAAAACAACCTCATGTGAACAACTTTTTTTGTTCAATTTTTTTATTCAATTGTGCCTCACCCCCCTCCTTCGTTTTGCAAATAAAAAAAAAGAATTATGACAAAAATTATAAAAGGGTTGCCAAGTAAAACCTCAATAAATAATGAATGTGGAATCACGATGAGGTTCATGACACTGCCACAAAACAAAACTTCTGAAACAATGTACTTAGGACAGATAAGGACAAATTGGAGTTGTTTGGCCTTACCGCCTTGCACCATGTTTGGCAAAAACCAAACAGCTTTTCCGCAGAAACACCTCATATTAGGGGTGATAATTTGGGCTTGGAGTCATTGAGTTGACAATGAACTCCTTTGTATTCCTGAGTACTCTAGAGGAAAATGTGAGACCATCTGTTTGACAGCTAAAGCTTGGTCGACATTGGGTCATACAACAGGACAATGAACCAAAGCACACCAGTAAATTTATATCAGAATAACTGTTGAATGGTGCAGAACTCAACCCAATTGAAATACTGTGGTGGGACCTTAAGAGAGCTGTGCATAAGCAAATGCCCAAAAAGCAATGTTGTAAGGAAGAATGGACCAAAGTGATGTGAGAGACTTTAAGGAATTATTGAATCATGGGGGTATTAAATATCGCCCACATGATTTTTGCTTTTAGCTTCATTTTTGTTAAATAAATAATGTCACAGTGAAAAAGGGTGTTTGTTGTTCATCTGAGGTTGTATTTGCTTAATACTGAGTCCTGTTACTAACAGATTTTTTTTAAAATCATTTTTGTTTTACACAAAAATACAGAAAGTAAAAGAGAGGGAACTAACTTGTACACATGTCTCTCTCTCTCTCTCTCTCTCTCTCTCTCCCTCTGCAAGTCTTTTTGGGTTTGTTTGTCTTTCTATATGACTCTATTAGTACAGTATGTCTGTCTCTCTATATGTCTATACATCTGTGTCTCTCGCTTATCAGTTTGTATTTCTCTCTTTCTGTTATAATCTCTATCTCCCATTCCCTCTGTCACATTTCCTGCTCTCCTTGTTTGCTCTTCTTCTGTCCGTTTCGTTTTTTGTCTATACTGTATCTCCATTACTGTCTTACTTTTTGCTGCATCACAACTATTTCAAAAGCATGACACAGTAATTAGAGATGCTTGAGGCATGTCATTTTCCTCCTACCCTTTTCTCTGTGTAAAAAGGAAACACCCTTTCAAAAAATTAAGAAGCACGTTCCGTCCGTCCCTCTCTCTCTCTCTCGCTCTCTCTCTCTCGCTCTCTCTCTCTCTCTCTCACTTCTCTCCTTCTCCACACTGATATTCAATGCGACAAGTGTATTAGGGTGTGTTGCAGGTATTGTAGGGGAACAAAAGGGCTTTTCTGAGGGGCATTTGTCTCGTTTCTGTAGTTCACACAATCTGCTTGTTGTGGAATTACTTTTCCTTCAGGAGAACAAAGATATTTTGCTTTATTATTTATCACCCCTGCCAGGATTCATCCAGGACCCAAAGCCAAAGAGTTAAGGAGGTGGGGTTCCTGCTTAATCCATAAGAGTGCAGACCCAATTCTCCTTTAAGGGACATTATCGGGTATATAACAGACCAAATGGAACACATTTTGAAAGACGTCACATGACAATTTAAGGGTTAAAGTCTTTATTTGACAAAAGTCACTGCCATATTTTCTTGATTTGTTTTATAGCAATTTGATCCAGAGTAATTCTTGTGTGCCAGGGTGCCGATGGCGCAGGGTGCTTGGGCCCACTCATCGTTGCTTGCAACTATATTTAAATCATTAGAATTGTTAAACTGGATAAAAAAGACCTTATGTAACAACAAACAAAAAATTGCTTTTTAACATTAGCCAGTTCTATCACATGTGCTACCTAGTTCGATTCCCGCCGTGGGTCTGTGTGCATCGAGTTTCCTGTGCTTGCTGAGGTGCTCCCCACATGCAGATTAGGTTTATTAGCATCCCCCAAATTGCCC
>JAOTQY010000031.1:7224145-7226561 GCA_026413445.1 Dolichallabes microphthalmus
TGTGTGTGTGTTTGTGAGTGTTGTGTGTGTGTGTGTGTGTGTGGGGGGGGGGGGGGTCCTGTGATGGATTGGGTGTGTCTCGTCTCCTGAGATAGGCTCCAGGCTCCCTGTGATTCTGAACACATGATAAACTGTAAAGAAGATGAATGAGTGAATCAGGAAAAGTATTTAGAAATAAGTTTAATATTCTTGCATTTATTTTTGAAAACAGACTATTACATAGTAAAATACTTTAACTTTGCCTATATTCTAGATATTTTTAACTTTTACAGTATAGGCTATTTAATCACCTTCATCTATATTCTAATACAAATCTATGTTACATATAACTTATCTGTGGTAGGTTTAGTCAGCTGACAGATGATAAATGTTGGAGCTTATTCACCACAATTGTGCAATATCATCACGATTCAGATTACATGCAAACTTGCAAACCACCATGTCCTCCTTTTAGCTAAACGAGTACTATCACATATGCAGGATTTAGTCTGTTTGAATTGAACCCTGGTGTGTAAACATGAAAGCGCCCTTAAAAGATATTCTACCTTTATGTAGCATGCGTGAGGTGGAATTTAAAACCAGGCACATTTGTCATTAGGGGATGGTTACAAATGTTGAGTCTGAATCAAAAATAAAAATGATTCTTTTGCTACTTGGTTTCCACACAACTTACTGAGCCGAACGGAAAGTGCAGCTTAGACCCGTGTATAGCTAGAAACCTACATTTATACCTAATTTTACTTCATTTTTACTGTCATTTACTTTACATACGTTGTTCTATTAAAATTATCTTGTCAGTCAATATCACTAAAACTAAGCAAATAAACAAGACACTCGAATTTTCTTGTGTGATCCTTAGGAATTTCACATGGTTGCTACTTCCTGTTGAACATGTGATTTGTAAAATATTCCAAACGTTTCATATTTCAGTGTTTCAATACTCCTTCCAATTTGTTTCTTACTTGGTTTTGTTTATTCTGCACATGACTAAAGGAACCACGAATGGCTGAAACAGGAATCTCTTGTGCATCTCATATATTGGTCAAAAATATATACAATACACACCCTGGTGTTCAATAAATAACTAAATACTTAGGAAATTAGCAAGTTTTCTTAATCACAATAGTTTACATAACTTTAAAAGATACATACTCATCTCTTTAAGGGAAAAACCATACCAGGATATGAGTCACGTGGAATGAACAGTACAGAAAAAGTCTTAATGTTAAATTGAAACACTGCAATTACACTACTGGAGGTAAGTAGAGCTCTTCAGGTCCCAGTTATTTCCTTATAATTTACAACCCAAGTTCTGATAACTTAACTTAAGTTCATTACTTAAATTCAAGTAAGATTTTCCAATAATGTTTCTGCACATGATCTTAACAATTCACACACTCGGCCCTCCAAGTGAGGAGAAAAGAAACACAAATTTTCAGCCTAAATATGTGTTCAGCCTTTAAACTGCAACAATGAAAAACATACTCCTTTTATGCTCTCTCTCTCTCTCTCTCTCTCTCTCTCTCTCTCTCTCTCTCTCTCTCCATCACAAATTTACATATACACATAAATACACAGACACACAAAGTGACACACAGCTAAATACACAGAAAAAGACACACAAGCATAAACACAAATAAACACACCTACATTTACAAATACATACAGGAACACCACCACACAGTGACATAGAAACATGAAGAACACCAAGCACACACACACATCAGATGACCTTGACTCAACAGGTTCTACTGCATCATCAGACATTTTTCCTGACTTGCTGTAATCAAGTGACACTAATGCACATGCATGTTTGTGTGTGTGTGTGTGTGTGTGTGTGTGTGTGTGTGTATGAGTGAGTGTTCTAAATAGTTCTTCTAGTGTAGCAGACAGTTAAGGCTGGAGTTGGACCAGATTTTCCAGTTTCCTACTTTAAATAATGCAGAGTCTGACAAAACCTGGAGGCACACATACTGTATATACACACACACACACACACACACACACACACACACACACTTTGTCCTACATCCTACTCTATGGTTCATCTTTCTCTGATTGTCCAGCAGTGCTGTTCATTCATTCATTATGAGGGCGGGCCTGTGCGCTGCTATGACAGTGTACTGTAATAAGGATATCTGAAATATTTATGATCTTAATGTAGCACTATTTCATTACAATTAATGGCATCACATAGAAGAACTTTCCGGGTGCGGCACGTCCCTTTAAATATGAATATACAGTTAAAGAACAAGCATGCAATTTGGGAAGCAGAGATAAGTTTCATTTCATTTCATGTGTTTTTGTTACTAGGATGATTGGTGTGTAACTCTCCTGTGTCCATCTCAGGGAGTTTTTCCTTGCCACCGTCGCCGTCACCCTTGGCTTGCTCATCAGAGACATTTCATTCATCATT
>JAOTQY010000031.1:7242312-7253071 GCA_026413445.1 Dolichallabes microphthalmus
CCTAAGTTTCCTGGGATAGGCTCCAGGCCCCCGCGACCCTGTATATAAGGATAAAGCGGTACAGAAAATGAATGAACTATATGTACCAGTCAAGCTTTTACAGGTGGAAGGAAATATGGATTCATATTTATGTATAACAGATTAATAATGTTTACTTGTCTGGAACACAGCAGCGCTAGTTAGCTAGTTTGCTAGTTAAGTACGTTAAATGGAATGAGTTTGGTATTTCCTTATATAATAGTTGTAGGGGTGGTTTCCAATAAAGCATTGTCTTTGTGGCCTGAACAAAAAATAGCGAGCAAGTTGTTGTGCTAAGGCGAAGTTTAGCTAGCGGTTTGGTTTTCTCTTACAGTACACGACATAACGGTCATCAATTGCAATGCTAGGCTTTATTTTGGTCTGGTTGATCAGTATTTTCACATACCTCCTGATGTTGTAAAAAGATTGCCTATTATACGTACGCAGTGTACGATAACTACTTCCTGTATGTATATGTACTAGTAGCACCTACTAGCAATAGCAGTCACATGTTTCACAGTGTGAGTTCAGAGTGGCAGCTGCCACCTTTGAAATAAGCCTTGCCAACCATGGCGCTATAAAGCAATCAGAACGCTCCACCCTGAGTCTTATATCAGTGTAGACACCAGCAAAGTCCCTCTTTGACCAAAGTCTCATGCTGACATAGAGAAGTAATGTAAGAGCTACGCAAACTGTACTGTACTTCTCCTCCTTCATGGTACCACAGCTGAAAAAATACAGCCTTTTAAACAGATGTGGAGAATGAGGCCTCGTTTCCTAGAAGTCTTGCGTGACCCGATCTCATGTGGACACCTAGATTAGTGTTATCACACGTCGTAAAAGACAGAGTTCCTTTAATAAGTAGAGAGATAACTCGGCTTGAATGTTAACACGATCATGAGGTCGAAGGTGCCTGCAAACTTTAACCTGTACGTGCATCCCTGGTTCTGAATGGAGAGAAGTGAAGTAAGAGAGTGTGTGTGTGTGTGTGTGTGTCACCGACATGATCCACATAGCAGCTTTAAAACACTCATTGTTAACATGAATGAGCCGTTCTTTTATCACTGTACAGATTAAAGATCACAGATTACAGTATCCTAAACTTTGACCTTCGTTTCTCATTCCCTGTCCATCTGTCAGTCTTCCTGTTTGTCTGGCACTTTCTCGCTGGTTGCGTCTCTTTTACTTCTCTTTAGGTCTGTCTTGTGTCCTTGTTTCTGTCTCATAGTGTCTCTATCTGTCTTTCTTTCTTTCTTTCTCCGTCTGTCCATCTCTCTTTCTCTCTGCTGCCTTTTGATCCTGAAAGCCCGCCACATCCTTCAACCCCCCCCCCCTCCCCCCTTCTTGTCTTTGCCGTGTGCACTGATGTGTGTGTGTGTTTGCGTGTGTGTGTTGGCCTGTGTCTGTGTGTGCACACAATTTTTCTTTTGCCCTCTTAGTTACCCTATACACTGTGTGTGTTTGTTCAGTACAAGTATGACAAGGGCATTATATTCACACACACACACACACACACATGTCCTGTATGTGTGTGTGTGTGTCTCACTCTCTCTCTGTTTCACTCGCTGTCTCGCTCTCTGCGTTATCTTCACTGTAATGAATGGAAAAATTCTACACACACACACTACACACACACACTACATACACATGCGCATGTGAAATGTCAATGCTTTCTATGATTACTTTTTAGCCACTGTGTGTGTGTGTGTGTGTGTGTGTGGTATGTCAATAGTTCGAAATAAGGAGAATAAGTTGAAATAAGTCATGTGACATTTGTATTTTGATTCGTGTGAATGATAAGTGATGCGAGTGTGTTGTTGTGATTAGTGTGACCCTGAGTGTCTCAGTATTAGAGACTGCAGTGTCTGACGGTGTGTCTTTGCTTCTCCTCGCATCCTATCAGTGCTTTAGAGCTGGAGGTCAGCATTGCTCTGCACTTTCATTTCTCTCTCTTTTTTTTAAACGAAACCGTATAGAATAGACCAGTTCACACTCTCAATCTCTTTACATTATTCATTATATAATTTCATTTATTTCATTATTTACACAAGTGGATCGTGTAATGAATCGTGAAATAATGGGACTGACAGGCATGCTTCAGAAAAAAGCCCATACAATTTTGTCCTCAATCACAAAAAAATATATTTAGTCAGAGTTGACGGTTTTGTGTGTGTGTGTGTGTGTGTGTGTGTGTGTGTCTCGTATCTGTTTCATCTGCAGAGAGTCAAAGATCAGCTCGTTGTATCAGTCATTGCACACGGTCATAAACTCATTAACTCCTCACAGAGTGTATCGCTCACTCTCAAGTTAATTATCCTTTAAAGTAATGGCAGTAAAGCAATAACGAGTACCAGCTTCATGACACCTCACAGATACAAATCCTGAGCGCTGCACATATAATGCAGCAGTAAAATATTGCCTTTTTCATCCTATGAGGTGGGGAGGTGCTTAGTGGGGACCTGGAGTCTGAATAAATATTTTCTTCAAGAATGGACTCTCTTTGTCTCTCTCTCTCTGTCTCTCTCACTCTCTCTTGTTTGTCTGTATGCATTTTATATCTTGGTGGGGACCGAATGTTCCCACAAGGTCAGAACTCTTAGATATTCCTCCTATCCTTGTGGTGACAGTCGGTTGGTCCCCACCAAGCAGACTGTGTTTTTTTTTTTTGTTTTTTTTTTTAATTCCTTCGTGTTTTTCTTGGAAATGTTTAATGTCTGTAAAACAAGTTCAGGTTCTGTTATTATTTCCTAGGTTAGCTGTAGTTCATAGAGACATTTAGAGTCCGGTCCCCATAAGTCAAACTCTTCCTAGCCCGAAATGTGTCATTTTTGTTACTGAGGTTGAAGATTTAAATTGTTACAATTGTATTTTACTCTAGGTGAAGCATTTCATTAATTAGCTGCATTAATAAAAATTCTGTCAGTCGAAGGTCCTCGCAAGTGTAGTATGACAAATATGTGTGCGTGTGTGTGTGTGTTCATGTGCAAGTAGGCAGTGATTTGTGTGGAAGTTAATCATCCACCTGCTGCTGCTTCAGGTTTCTCCCTTGCTCTCTCTCTCTCTCTCTCTGTCTCTCTCTGTCTCTCTCTTTGTCTTTCACTTCCAGCTGTTCCTACCACATCTTAACGGAACAGGGACCGTAACAGTTTCACTTCCAGAAAATACCAACAAATATGTGTGTGCTCACACACACACACACACACATCCTGCACATCCTTCCAGTGCACAACCTCTTCTTTTCTTCGACCTCTTCAGATCTGCTGAATTGTAATTCATTCTTCCAGGAACACACACACACACACACACACACACACACACACAAACGCACATAGAATCAGTTTAATAAAAAAAAATTTTTTTAATGACAAATATTATCAATACTCACAATACAATGTAACGGTTGAGCCAATTTTTCTGAGTAAAAACCTTTTTTACGTCACAAGACATTTTAAGCAACATCTTCAGCCGAGTAGGAACGGGGACTCTGACTTGTCTATCCATCAGTTGTCTCGTGATTGGTCAGTCCCTTTACTCTTCCTGTTTCTGCCTGGCCTTGGGCCAAGATACTGCTTTTGTATCTATGTGTGTGTGTTTGTGTGGAGGAGGAAGTGTGTGTATGAGCTTTGGGTTAGTTCTGCTGACTTGTCTATTATTCAGTCATCACACGCAGACAGTCACATGCTTTTACAGTGCACCTCTCGGAGCAGACAATGAAACTTGCAGGTACTTATTTTATGTGTGTGTGTGTGTGTGTTAGGGAGCAAGATATATGCATGAGTGGATGAAATCTTGTAAACCTGAAATGATTACTTATTGCTAACCTTTACACCGTTGCCTTTTATACTTTATTGTTCTGGCATGACCATGGAGAAGTAACTGTGTGGAGAAGTAAGTGTGTGTGCGAGAATGAGCACTGTGTTTTAACATGTATCTGTGTTAAGATATGTGTGGGCCGTTGGGTCAGCCCACTTGTGTTTGTATAACCATGGTACTATTACTAAGCAGCCTAACGTCCTCACGCTCAACAGAGGCGTCAGCGTCTAGCTCGCTGATAAATCTCAGCAAACACTTTAAACAAATACTAAAACTACCATTAATACCAATCTGCTGAACAGCGCGAATTCTTTTCAGTGAGAGAAATGATCTGGCTGACTAATAGTTGGAATTTGGAAAGTTCACCTTGACCTTTGTACAAATTTTCTATTTTCTGCTGCTGTGTCAGGAGAAATCCAGACCAAGGGATTTGGGTACTTTGGGGGATTTTTTCCGTTCCGAACAATGCAGGTCCTTGCGGCTTAGCTGGTGTTATTAGACGGCTTTAATTTGAGAACAGGATTTAAGATTTTATTTTATTTTTTTGTGTTATGTTTTATGAGTGTGTGTGTGTGTGTAGTGGGAAGGGGCCAAGAGAAGGACTTTCATTATATTAGCGCTGTGTTGATTTATGAAAGTGTTTTATGAGTGTGACATCAGCAGGGAAAAAGTACTGCTACTGTGGGAATAATTCACTTGAGTTCAAGGTGAAGTAGTAGTGGAGTTTTAAATTACGCATGTAAGAGCCAGAAAGTAAGCTGTGCAGAAGTAAATACAGTACCACTTTCGTTATTAATATGTTCAAAAGCAAAATAATGTTACCTGGCTAGGTGCTCAAATTTTCTTTTAGTAGTTAGCTAGCTACTCTAGCTAGCTAGCTCATTTCAACATGCTGCTGTACATACTTAGCTCACACGTTATCCTGAGCGCTACCTGTACGTAACAGCAAATTGGTACCAAACATCAAAGTGACACCTTAAGATTAATCCAGTGCTTTGATGTTGTAAAAACATAAAATCGATATCTCTATAGGCAGCATTTATTGGTCATATTAATGTCTAATGAGGATATCTCTGTTATATACTGTGATCACAGTAATATGTTTCATGGACGTTCTCCACAACATTAAACATTCACTATTATTTTTATGAAATCTAAGACAATAACCCAATGATTCTTTTTTTCTTTTTTACCAGACTCCAGCTCTGATTGGAAGCTTGTGTCAGAATGACAGCAGAAGACTCTGCCTCTGCCGTCACCATGAGTAACTCTAGCCCCTCCTCCAAATCTAACCCAGCCAACAATCATCCGATCCTGCACGGATCCATTCTAGATGGTGTCGCTGGAGCTCCTAACGAAGCAGGCCTGTTGGCTCTGATGGAGCGCACGGGTTACAAGATGGTTCAAGAGAACGGACAACGCAAATATGGTCCGCCCCCTGGCTGGCAGGGCCAGTCCCCTCCACGAGGTTGTGAGATTTTTGTCGGCAAGATTCCACGTGATGTTTATGAAGACGAGTTGGTGCCGGTGTTTGAGTCAGCTGGTAGGATCTATGAGATGCGTCTGATGATGGACTTTGATGGGAAAAACCGTGGCTATGCCTTTGTCATGTACACTCAGAAACACGAGGCGAAACAAGCTGTAAGGGAGCTGAACAACTACGAAGTGCGGCCTGGGCGATTGTTGGGGGTCTGCTCAAGTGTGGACAACTGCCGGCTGTTTATTGGTGGAATTCCCAAAACCAAGAAGAGAGAAGAGATTCTGGAGGAAGTCTCTAAAGTGACAGAAGGGGTGTTGGATGTGATTGTGTATGCAAGTGCGGCAGACAAAATGAAGAATCGCGGCTTTGCCTTCGTCGAGTATGAGTCCCATCGTGCGGCTGCCATGGCCAGAAGGAAACTCATGCCTGGCCGTATTCAGGTAAGACACATTACATTGCATGCAAAACAGCTTGTTGAGACGTCTGATCATAAGATAACATTATCTCCAGTCAGTGACACCTTTAACGATAGTGATTAATGTTTTAAATGATGGAAGCCCGGTGAGTTTGGTAGCATACCCCGACATTTGAAGGTCATCTCTTTAAAAGTTCCACAGTGTTAATATTTTTGTATGTGCAGCTCTGGGGTCACCAAATTGCTGTCGACTGGGCGGAACCAGAAATCGACGTTGATGAGGACATTATGGAAACAGTGAAGATCCTGTATGTGCGCAACTTGATGATAGAGACCAGCGAGGAGACCCTCCGCAAGACCTTCAGCCAGTTCAACCCGGGCTGCGTCGAACGAGTGAAGAAGATCCGTGACTACGCCTTCGTGCATTTTACCAGCCGGGATGATGCAGTGGTGGCTATGGACAACCTGAATGCTACAGAAATCGAGGGCTCATGCATTGAGGTGACGCTGGCCAAGCCTGTAGACAAGGAGCAGTACACTCGCTACCAGAAAGCATCCAAGGGAACCGTGAGCAGTAGTGAAAGTACTCAGCAAAACTATGTGTATCAATGTGATCCCTACACCCTCGCCTACTACGGCTATCCTTACAACACTCTCATTGGACCCAACCGAGACTACTTCATCAAAGGTTGGAGACAATTCATTATTCTTTCTTCGTGTTTCCTTCTTAAAGTGTGGAAAATTTATCCATCATTTCTTTTCTTTTTTTTTTTTTTTTAATCATACCTATTGTGGCACTAATGCAGTTCCATTTTACGACAATCACAAAGTAACTTTAGTGACTTTGCCTATTGCTCAATGACCTAAGTATTATAAAGTTTCAAAGGTTTATGCTGTTTCTGAGCTTCCTGTGTCAGGCAGTTTGACTCCACATGTACTCAACCAGCCCACATTTGAAGACAATAAATCCCATGAACAATTAGATAAAGTTACCAAAGAGACTTCTGACTGGTTACTTGTCAAGTTTTGAACGGATTTGTTAGTTATGGCTGCATGGTGAAACTAATAGTAAATCCAGTCATCATTCCAAGTGGTGTAACATGTTTCAGGGACATGTTCTTTTAAGAAAATCTTAAGGCTGGTTGAGTATCATCGGTTTTAGACATGCATGGAACTAAGAAACAGCTATGATCCTGAGACGGTATAATAATGAATCTGGTTCTCTGGGGGAAATCTGTGCTGTTAAAGGCATTTCCTGGCTACTAATCACAAAGTATTGACCCCCCCCCCTCCCCTCATGTTTGTTTGGTTGTTTATTTGTGAAATCCTTTGTTTGATGGGTTGAGCAAAGAGCTTGATTTCACACCGAAGCGCATTTCCTTAATCTTTGATGTCATACTCGCCATTCTTCAATTGAATGAAAAATCCAATCTCTCCCATATCATGTAACATTTTAACACGTATCCAGCTACACCTCCTATTCATTGTTCATCATTCCACTTCAGTAACTTCTTTATCTTGGTCTGGGACATGGTACCCTTCGACCTACTGTGAGGCAAAACCGCTCTAAGGAAAATAATAATTAAAAAGATTATAATACATTTAAACAAAATAGAAATAAAAATAGAATCTATCACGATCTACTGAAGAACGTTTCTGAAGAACGTCCCCTGTCGTTTGTATTTCAAGCAGGTACTGTACGAGGCCGTGGCCGTGCTGCAGCCGCTAACAGAGGCCCAGGGCCTCGTGGCTCATACCTCGGTGGCTATTCCGCCGGTCGAGGCATTTACAGCCGCTACCATGAAGGAAAGTCCAAGGTGCCGGAAAAACCATATGAGCTCATGCCCAGTCTGGAGCTGGCAGCTGTTAATCCAGTGGGCATTAAGCCTGGCACAAGTCAGTGTGACAACTAAAAGCATACACACACACACACACACATATATACACACACATAGTCAGTCAAACCCACTACTGTCTCTCTCTCAGCTCTCTCAATTTCTAATCCCAGGGGCAGACTTTAGTTTCATTGGATCGATTTTATGAAAATTGATTATACCAAATGCAAACTTAAGATATATCAAGGAGAGAATGTGCCTGGCTGTGCTGCCCCCTAGTGGAATGGAGTAGAGCAGAGAAACACTAACTCCAATATTGCTGCCTGTACAATTCAGATTTTCCTGATCTTTTATAAATCTTGCTCAATGTGTTCTTGACAGGAAAGTGTTTGATGCTAAGCACTTTGCTTCTTTACTCTTGTGAAATCAGTTCTCCTTTTGAGAATGTTGATCCCTCTGAGCTTTTCTAACGCTTTCTGTGGCGACGGGTAAACCTGCTGATCCTAAAATCGAAATTAACCCCAGGAATGAAAAGACTTTTTGTTTGTCGAAACAATGGGGGGCCATGTGTGTGTGTGTGTGATAATCCCAAGTCACCTGCCATAAGAACAGGTTATGTAGGTCTCATTTCCTTTCATTTTCTCTCTGTCCCTCGCTCACTCTCTCTTTCAGCCGCTGTTTTTGTGTTTATTTGTGTTTTATTGTCGATGTGCGACTGTAGCGCTCTCTACTCCTTTTACCTTTGTAAACCCTATACACTTTACATCATGTCTTACCTTTTAAGCATTTCTTATAGCGTACTACAGTATAATGTGACAGTGAAGAGGGGTGGACAAATCATAGTTATGAAAGGGATGATTTAATTTCTAAAAATTTGGAAAGGAAACACGTGACTGAGTGGTAATTAGTACCCTTAATGTGGGAGCGCCCCTAGTGACGGGGAGGAATTAGACACGACTAAATTCTGGTGGTTTATTAATTTTTTTTCTCCCTACACTGTACGGTATGATCTTATGATCTCTCTGTGACACAAACAAAATGTTTCCACATACAGTACCTGCCACTACCAATCCACTTTTGATGTCGTTTTGTGTCTGGAAACCCCCAGGGGCTTCTTTATTTATCGCGAATATTGTTAATAATAAATTAAAGAATGCATAGAATATTGTATTTTACGTATTTTTTATTGTTGTGGTTGCCTGGCAGTATTGTTTCTACAACTCTGTTACAGCGTTTGTTAAAACACATCATTCGGAATGAGTTTGCTAGCACCATTCGTATATGTGTATATACTGTATACATGATAAACTTATAAAAGTGTATTTTTGTGTATAATTTGTTAAGTAAATCTACACCATAACACAAGGAAATTACATGTTACAAGCAATCTAGCTAGGTAAATGTACTAACTAGCTACTGTATGCTTCTCAGGGGTTTAAGATAATTTAGCAAGTCATGTTTGAGTGCCGCAGCGGTAAAGCGCTCGGCCTCCCGAACCGATCGATTCCCGAACTTTCTGTAACACCCCCCCGCCGCAAGCCAGGGGTCTCGCAGCTGATAGGCCGAGCTCTCTCAGAGGGGAGGATAGCGCCGCCCCCAACGGTGCGTGAGCGAGCAGTTCGAAAAGATCCGGCTGGCGTCACGTGGTTAGGAGGAAACACGTGACTGAGTGGTAATTAGTACCCTTAATGTGGGAGCGCCCCTAGTGACGGGGAGGAATTAGACACGACTAAATTCTGGTGGTTTATTAATTTTTTTTCTCCCTACACTGTACGGTATGATCTTATGATCTCTCTGTGACACAAACAAAATGTTTCCACATACAGTACCTGCCACTTCCTGATTCTAAAAAGATCATCTGTCACCGCGGCATGCTAATTAATCCGCCTTGTGCAAACATTTCTCCTGGCATAACAACGATAACACCTCAGATGACGTGTCCAACTGTTTCTGCATGTTGTAAATTAAAAATAAAGCCAGAAATCTGACTACTGATTCGTCCACTCCTGGTGTTTAAGAGTATTTGTGAGTTTTATACCAAATCCTGTTTATAAAATGGTGTCGTGTGTGTGTGTGTGTGGGTGCAGTGACTCTGCCAGCTCTTGGTGCGCAGTACCCCACTGTGTTTTCTGCTGCACCCGCTGCTACTAAACTGGTAGAGGATGGGAAGATTCACCAGGTGGAGCATTTGATCAATCCCCTCGCCCTCCAGCACGAACATTCCCCCTCGGCTGCTGCCGTCATTCCTGCCGTCTCGACACCTCCACCCTTTCAGGTACAACAGTGATAATGCTCTGATTTCAGTGTTTACTCAAGCTGGACAAACACCAAGATATTTAGTAATGTGCTGCTGGACTGAAGGGTGAACTTAGGTCGGAGATAAAAAAAATAAAAAATTTAAGGTGTGGTCATCGATAATAATTAACTAGAGGATTCGAGTTGTAAGTATGACGTCATGTGTCATGGGTTCAAGTTACACAAGTTACTTTGTTGTCTTGCATCCAAACCATAATTAGTCATAATATATTTAGTTACGGCTTTATAAAACATCTCAACAGCTCTACAGTATATCTGTCCTGATCACCATTGCTACAGAGTGATTCGAACATGAGCGATAAGCCGGTTATTGTGCTATCACCATAAAGGTTGTTATTATTAACAGACTTATTCAAGGACTTTGTTGACGTGCGTTGAAATTTTTTCCATTCCAAGCCTCTCAAAGGCTACTACATGTTAATATCAACTGTTGCACAATTCTGTGTTAAATAGCGGTGATGTTACAGTAAATTTTAGCGCATACTGTATATACTGACTGGAAAATATTTTTGTGCGGAATTTACTGCATACACAATGCAAACAGATCGATGCAATCATCATCATCATCATCATCATCCAGTAGCGGTTTTACTATTTTGTTGAGGGTTTTTTTCCCACAATAATTGTGCTGTATTATAGAGACAGTCACTGGGTAAAAATCACGAAACACCGGATTCATACAGTATGTTAAGACCAGAGGTGGAAAGTAATGAATTACATTTACTGTAATTGAGTAGATTTTTTGTTTACTTCTACTTTTTAAAATCTGTCATTTTACTTTTACTTGAGTATGGTTTGTTTAAAGTATTGTACTTCACTACATTTAAAATTACCAATAAGAGGCTGGAAAAAGTAAATTTGAGCATAACGAAGAGCTGGAAG
>JAOTQY010000031.1:7300879-7312613 GCA_026413445.1 Dolichallabes microphthalmus
ACCTTATTATATTTATTCCCATTTTGTGAGATTGCGGTAGGACCTCCGGTCAAAAATCACATTTACACACACGACTGACTCCATGCACACAGACCTGACGCGAGAATCGAACCCAAGACCTGGAGGTGCAAGGCGACAGTGCTAACCACTTAAAGTCACAGAGCCGCCAGACATACAGTATTAATACATTTCTGCAAATGACATAAAAAGCTATATTTTCAGCTTTCGTAAATAAAAAGAAGCGTAGTGTGAACATTACATACAGTATTACACATTATAGCCACTCAGCAGTGAAATGCAGTGAAGACCCTGGACAGGGTGCCAATCCATCACAGGACACACACGCATATACATACACACTCGCACTACAGGCAATTTGGGAACGGCAAGTAGTTTGATCTGCTTGTCTTTGGACTGTGGGAGGAAACTGACCCAGTGGAAATCCACAAAGTGCAGGGAAAACAGGCTCAGGGTATCGGACCCTCGATCCTGGACGTGCGACGTCCATTCCGTTCAAGGCTACTGTCTCTACAGTCACTGCTGTGCAGGTGTGAACGTGTTACATCAGTTCATTTGCGAGCAAAAATGGTTGCCTTACTTCTGGTTTGCTTGGAAGAAGATCAGCGTACACTGATTCTGTTTTTGTGGTCTGAGGGTGAATCTGGTGCTGAAACAACTCACGGAGGAGCATAATCAGATGCGTTTGGTTATCTGCAAACAAAGTTTCCACCGATACCCCGAGGATGGGGTGAAAGTCTCACTTAGTCGACACTTTTTAATGTTTTGAGGTGTTAAAGCGTCGTGCATTTGTGGTTCGCAGCTCAACCGGTCTAACGTTAATTCAAATAAAATCTACAGCCTGGGTGTGGATAATTTTTGGCTTGAGATGCAGTTATACAGTATTAAGAGAGGCTAGGATATACAGTACGGTGCAAACATCTTGAGCCACTCCTTATCTCTTTATATGAAATGAAATGAAATTATGAAGATTTAATAGGAACAGATGTTTTACTATGACAGGCTGAAAAGTGCCTAAAGATAGAATTTAAAAATGGTTGTTTATGTACAGTAACAACTTCAGCAGCGACCTCATTTCACCTCTCGTCTGTTCCAACCACTCATCATTCATCATCACCAGTATACTAATCACCAAGCCGATCGTCTGTCATCATCTGCATCTGGTTCTGCATCTTAAGGTACAATAGACGTTTTTTTTTTTTGCTTGAATGATTCATAAGTCGCCGTGTGGCTTAACGAAGAAAAAAACATTCCTTTGAAGCTGCTGAGGTACAGGGACTGGACTGAAAATGAGGAAGCATGGGGAACTATTCTGTAAGACTAGAAAAGATGGAAACGTAATCACAGCGCCAAAACTTGTGTTGAATCATGATGAACCGTACTTACGGCCACCGCGTGAAAGGTCTTGACTAAAACAACACGCATGAGGAATCACAAAGGAGTTTTCATTTTCAGCAATGGAAAAGTACTCGAACTAGTTACTTTTATCAGAAAGTAACGCTGTAATGTACCTGATTACTTTTTAAAGACAGTAATTTTGTAATGTAATTAGTTACTTTAAAAAGTAACGTCCCCAACACTGGATATATGAACAATAATATGTGTCAATAATGTGTCGGTTTCAGATACTGTGATTGATAGAGTTGGTCAGGATGCTTTCAGTGGTGCAGCGACAGAAGCTTTCTAAGATCTGGGGAGGCAGATGAACTTAATAATCTTTAATCTCTTCAGTAAATAAAGACGCTGTTTTAACTAGACGTAGAGGGTTATGGTGCCAGGACAGATTCTCAAAGATGTGGACACCCAGAAACTTGAGGCCGGCGACATGTCCCACTCCGGTAGCATTGAATATCCGCGGCTTTTTGATTTTCACAGAAAGCTTTTTGTTTTTTCTTGGGTGGTTGTTGCTGAAACACTGCACTGTTACCTGCTGCTTATCACTGTTGGTCACGAAATCAGTCTGTCACAAGGAAGACACAAAATGATTGCATATGCTAGACATCCTCCAGAACTCACACTGGTGCCTTGCTTGGCACTTGGAACTCACACTGGTGCTTTGCTCTAAACTGTAAAGGATTAAAAGCGCACAGCTCATACATACATATATATATAGTGGAACCTTGGATTACGAGCATAATTTGTAAACCAAAGCGAATTTCCTCATAAGAAATAATGGAAACTCAAATTATTTGTTCCACAGCCCACAAAAATAAATACATAAAAATAATTACCACAAAATATAAAGTAAAAATAAAACAAATGAACCTGCACTTTACCTTTAAAAGAAGGTAAAAATAAATCCAGACCGATAAGTGTTTCCGTTTATGCGCAGGCGCTGTGTGTGTGTGTGTGTGTGGGAAGCTAAAGTAAAAGGAGAGGAGGAATCAGACTCCCCCCCCCTCACTCTACTCATCTTACACAGTAACCCTTCCTCACACACATATATATTAACGGAAAGACTGTTTCATCGGAAGAATTAACAAGGAACATCGTTAATGACACTCGATTGAGTGACACACTAACGGAATCACTGCCCTAAAGCAAAAATTCAACAAATTAACCTGCACTTTACCTTTGAAAAGAATCGCGACAAAGTAGAGTTTCTGTGTAGAGCAGAGAGAAAGAGTGTGTGTATGTGTGTGTAAAGGCGAAAGTAGGAGGGGTAGGAGCAGCCTGATACAGAGAGAGAAAATGGATCTTTAACCTCTCTAATGAGACTTGCTTTTGCTTTACACGCACGCTGTACACACACAATGTGTGATTGAGAGTGCATACAGACACAAAATAAAATATGTTTTACACACACACACGTGTTCACAGTGTTATAGGAAACAGTACACACATGCATGGATGTTGATTATACAAGTAAGAGACGCACTATGACCCAGCAGGGGAGACGGTTACCCACAATTCCGCAGCGCAAGAGAGAGAAAAACCGTTGGCTCAGTTGTGATCACGTGACACTCAGCGTCAAAACAAGAAGGGCATGCGTGATACTGTACATGATACTCGGTACTCGTAAACCAAGACTTGTTCATTTTCCATGTCAAAATTTATTAAAAATCTTTGCTTCCACTGTACATAGGATTATAACGATAATAACGAACTTTATTAATCACGTGTAATCCATGACACACTTGTTAAACACTTTTGGTTCATGCTTGACAGTGAGGCTTTTTGCCTCACTGTCTCTAATCACATGTATTAAAATTCAGATTAATTCAGATAAAAATATGCAGTGTGTATTTATAGTCTCTCTCTCTCTTTCGTGCCTCTGTTTTGCTCAGATGTAGTTAGACTAATTAAATGTCACTTCTTTGATGTTGTGCGTCTGTGTGTGTGTGTGTGTGCATTATGTTCAAAAGTGTCTCACACAGTCTGTACACACTTCCTGAAGTGTGTATCTTAGTTTCAGTGTGCTAGAACCCCAAACTAAATTTTATACTATTAAAATATATATTGTGGCAATAAGTAGTTCACTCACTTTTTGTCATCAGTGTGTGTGTGTGATTGAGAGTGCCGGATTGTGCAGACATCTTTTAGCGTACTTGACTGAGTTCCTGCAAGTGAAACAGCTTAATGCAGCCTCATTAACATATCGCTCTAGGAAGTAGGCTGCTTGAGTTGTGTGTGTGTGTGTGTGTGTGTGTGTTTGAATGGAGCATGCAAGACTGATTTTTTTTTTTTTTGCATTTTATTCCAGTCGCTGTACTGCAGCTAACGTCTGTGGTTGGCTTAGTCTTCATTTCCATACATGTGATAAAAGCAGTGTTTTGCTGTAGAATACATTGAGCAGTGAGGCTTAAGTACTGCAACTAATGCTTAAGTATTACGGTTCTGTAAACAAGCAGCTTGTAATGAATTTAGATCCGTAATGAAAACATTTCCTGAGTCATCAGACGAGGAAGAGGAAGTAGGATTATAAATCATTTCACCTCTAAAGCTGTATGCTGTACGGTAAGTGTGTTAGAAGGATGTGTACAATGAGCATCATAGTCTTAATGATTACAGTCTTACAGTATGTAGTGTATATCTTTACACTATCCAGGTGAAGCAAGGGTGAGACTTGATCTGTTTTGCTGCAACAAAAAGGACATTTCTCTACACGACCTCATGCATTTTCACCAGTAAAACAAATGATGATGCACTATAACTATAATTGCTAGATAATTGCACTCTAAGTAAAAGCTGTCCTGTTGAATTAAGATCTCAGCAATTATAATGCAATGTTTTTTTTTTCTTACAACAATTCAGATCGAAATGAAAGAACTTGAAGTGTGTATACAAAAACACTCCATTGTTTTCTCAATGAAAGCAGACGTGATGAGTACATCCGTGCCTTTGCTATGATATGTAAAGCTGAATGGAAAACAGAGTTATTTCATGTGATTTCACTTTTGGTGAACCAATGTGCACTTGATGCTTATTGCATCGTTGCAGTTTTTTTGTGCCAGGTCGGTGGGTTAGTGGTCAGCACTGTCACTTTGCATCTCCAGGGTCGAGGGTTCGATTTCCGCCTCGGGTCTGTGTGCATGGAGTTTGCATGTGCTTGGTGGGTTTCCTCCGGTTGCTCCGTTTCTTCACACAGCTCAAAGACATGCAGATTAAGCTAATTGCCGTTCTCAAATTGCCTGTAGTGTGTGAATGAGCGTGTGAGTGTCTGTATGGATTGGCGCCCCATGCCTTCAGTCTCCTGGAATAGGATTCAGGCCCCTGTGAACCTGTACACAAAGCGGTATAGATGACGAGTGAGCAATTTGTCCCTTAATATATCACCTTAATCAGTTGCCAGGCAAGAAAATACCAGGATAGTTACTGAAATTTTTACACCAGTATGCAACAGCCACGGCAAGTCATTGGAATCACATTTTGATGTTTGATGAAGCTCTTTGCTTGCATCTGTGAAAAGTTCATGCATCACACTTGCTGCCACATGATTGGCTCCTTGCATAATTACATGACTAAATCTGTTCCTAATAAAGTGGCCAGTGAGACAAAAGAAAACATATAAGGCTTATAAAAATCAAGAAATAATGCGATGCGTTAATCATACAATAATAAAATAATAAATATGGGCTGTCCAATAGGAACAGGATTTGGTCAGTACATCACTCATCTCCTGCGCGTGTTGTATGTGTGTGTGTGTGTGTGTGTGTCTGTGCGCGCGCGCGCGACCGCGAGACTCCCCTCCGCTGCATCCACGCGCGCAGGCATCTCTGCAAACAGAGGCAGCCCTCGCGCGTTTTAACGGAAAAAAACGGCGTTTTCTCTTATTAAAAAAAAAAATCATACTACTAATAAAATAAAATCAACGTGAAAAGTGGTGACCGAGACGAGAAGAAACACACACAAAAACGAGGATTTAATGCCGGTGGAGATCATCTCGTTTGCCGAGGGATGCGCGCGCGATACTGATGTGGGTCAGGTAGGAGATGCTAGCGCTTTAAGAGAAAAAAAAATGCTAACGAGCTATTTAAACCGTTTAACCGAGCCGTGAATACGCGGAGTAGTTTTCACGACTGAATCTCTAGTGAATCGTTGATTTTTTGTTTTATTTATTGTCATTGCTAATTCGGGTGTAGTCGGCTGTATTCGAGTGGTTGGGTTAGCTTAGCATCTCACCACTTTTGTCTCGTGCACCCACAGCGTCTCTCTGTTTTAGCATTTAGCATCTCTTGTTTTCTTTCTTTTTTTGTTAAATAAGATTTATGTTAGTCATATTCCCCAATAAACTACCAAGACAGGTTGTGCTGAAGGAGAAATAGTCTGTTTAAGATAAACTCTTCAAATAAAATCTATCTATCTATCTATCTATCTATCTATCTATCTATCTGTCTGTCTGTCTGTCTACCTGTCTCTCTCTATCTATCTATGACTATTTACAAATTATGTGACTTCTGAAGACAATTGGTACCACTGGCTTTTCATTAGGGGTATTAGAATAAAGTGGGCTGAATACAAATGTAAAAAAGAAAAAGAAAAAAAAAAAAGAAAACCGTTTCCTTCCACTTCAAAATTATGTGCAACATTGTGCTGGTCTATCACATAAAATCCCAATAACATACATTTACATTTGTGGTTGTAAGATGGCAAAATGTGGAAAATTTCAAAGGGTATGAATATTTTTGCCAGACTATCTATCTATCTATCTATCTATCTATCTATCTATCTATTTGTAAATATACTACATAACACGGGTGAGTCAAAAATGATCTCTCAAAATTACTTTGGCTGAAGAACATGTTGTTATTAACCTAATATTAAAAAGACAAATACATACGTTTTCAACATAATCTCATTGCTTTCCGATACACTTTGACCATCTGTCGACAAGCTTTCATATTCCCTGATTTAAAAATGTTTTAGGCTGAGCTGCGAGCCACGAATGCACTGCTGTTTCCACTTCTTCATCAGAAGTGAACCTTCATTCTCGTAGGGCTGCTTTCAGGGGACCAAAGAGGTGAAAGTCTGATGCACCGAGATCAGGACTATAAGGAAGATGCTTAAAAAGTGTCGGCAGTGTGGGCAAAATGCAAGATAACGACGCCCTTATATATCAGTCCTCTGCGTTTAATCTGAAGTTCACGCTTCAGCTCTTCAATAAGCATCTCACTGTAACGAGCACTGTTGATTGTTGAACATTTTTCCTGATAATGTTCCAATACTGGCCCCTTGAGAATCCAAAAAAATTGTAAGCATAATTTTTCCAGGTGATTGTTGAATTTTTTAACTTGGTCGGATATTGAGGATGCTTTCGTTCCATACTCTGACGTTTATTCTCAGACCCGTAGTGACGAATCCGTGTCTCGTCCCCAGTATTGATTCTCTATAAGAATCTTTCACCTTCCTTATAGTATCGGATTAAATGTTCTTTGCAGATATCCAAACACTTCTGTTTATGCTCTTCCATGAGTTGTTTCAGCACCAGGTTCACCCTCAGACCACAAAAAAAATGATAACTGCAAGCTACTCTTCTTTTGAAGTTACAAATGATCTGATGTAACCTGTTCACACCTGCACAGCAGTTACTTTGGAGACAGTACGGGAAGCACTGATAAGACTATCAGAAGTGTTAATATGTCCAGAGTGCGGAAAATATTTGACTTATGGTTTGTAATATACAGTATATTCTCCACTGGAGGAGATGAATAAAAGTATACTGTATAGTATATAAAGTAAATAATTTAACTCCTTTAACAGCTAAATAAATCCCACAGAATCATGTATACACTATTTATTAAAGACGAAAATACACGTTTATATAAAATTGTCATTAGATTCAGTTTCGAGATTTGTAAATTTTATTGGAAAAGCAAATTTGTTCAATGACTTGTGACTTTTTTCCCCCACCCATTTGTTAATGAACAACACGTCATACTTTGTAAATGGTTACAGTTACATTTAATGATCGCTCCTGTAATCGCTTTCAGTAAAACAGCTTGTCGTGTTACAGCGAAACGGGAAACATTTGATGATGTGGAAAAGATGGGAATGTTTCAAATGCAATTATGTTAACCTGCGATTTGTCACTTGTTATTCGGGGAATGAAAGATAAAATAATGATTAAGGTTAACTAGTTGTGCACTGTAGTATAAAAGTTTATATCCTCATGAGAATTTTGTGACATTCCCAACTCTGCTCTGTTTTGACAAGGTAAGCTATGTTGTGTTTTGTTTTAGTTTATTATTTTTTTTAAACAAAAAAGTTCCTAAGAACGGTGAACCTGTTGGTGTGTGAATATGTTTGTATGTGCTCTCACATTAGATGTGCAAAGGTGAACCTGGCCCTGGTCCAGAGAGAAGAGCAAAGGAAAGAGGAAGAAGTTTTAAATAATTCATTTCTTTTGTATTAATCATAGCTCGGGCTCACTTAAAGCTTGCACATTTTTAAAGCATGCGGCCACGTCTTATACAGTACGTTTCTGCATTAATAATGCACATGGGCCAGCAGCAGCAGCAGCAGCTTTGTGCTTATAGTGCATTTATTCACGTTCCCGTGATGCGATTTATAGGAACTAAGTGACTGAACTTTGTGCATGGGTTGTTATGTGTATATTTAGCAGAGAGTCGTTAAGAGGGAACTTGGTGTTTGAGATGTTCTACTTTAACTAATTAATTAATTAAGCTTGTCTCGGGAGCACTGTAACTGTAGGCTTTTAGGAAGTGGATTGACGTCAGAGGAACCCAAAGAAACTTTTTAGTCACCTGAGCTCAGGATTAAACCAGGACCCAGGAGCTGTGAGGCAACAATGATAATTGCTGCAGCATCCTACCACGTTGCAACACCACACCACCCTAGAGAAGATATTCCCCCTCCCGCCCCCCCTGTTTTCATCATCTGCCTCTTCCTGCCCACTACCCAGCTCTCCCCTATCATACAACATCTACCACAAGGGGAAGGTGAAAGCTAATACATGCTCTCTCTGAGACATCCACTATCCACCCTCTTCCACTTCACAATAACTCAACAATAGTGTGCACACACTTCCGGAAATAAGGACATTATTGAGAATTCTACGTAAGATTGCAGGTCATGTTTATTTAGTTCTAACATATAGATGTATAGAAACTTTATTGATCCAGAAGCAAATTCCATGAAGAAACTAAGATGCCATCTTTATTAATTCCAAAATGCTTTTCATCAGTATCGTTACAAAAGACTGATCAAAAGAAAGGCAGCCTGGAGGCTGGACAAAGAGAGTGAGAGAGAGAGACACATCAATCCAGTCAGTGCAGAAGCCTAACAGCTGTGGGCGAATGAAAATTTGTGGTGTGTTGGTGCAGGATATGTTCTCTCATGCCAAGCTAGAATTAAATATCTGCTCCTACAATTCTCAATCACACTGATCGTACTGTGTTTCACAACCCATTTTTTATTTATTTTTTTTGTTCAGTATGAAATTTAACAAGCAAGACCAGAGGGACCTCATATTTATAGAGAAAGTGAACTGGACAAATAGTGAATCATTTGCTTTTCCACAGTCAATATTCTGTGTTTTGATGTGTTTAGTGTTTTTGTCATATTCTGAGTGATAGCCAAGCGGCCAAACACATCCTCCAGCATGCGTTTGTTATATGATGTACGTAGATTCCAGGGCCCGTATTCACAAAGCTTCTTAAGCCTAAAAGTTGCTCCTAGTGATGAAATTCTAAGAAAATTCTTAGAATTATGACATTTTCTTGGAATTTCCCCCTAAATTAAGAGGACAAGATGGCGGAAAGAAATATTCCCCAAACACTGAACGTAAAGCTAAAAGTAAACACTGCTTTTCTGTCCAATTTACTTTTCTAGTTCTTTTACTTCCTTCCATCTCTCTCAGATTGTTGGCTACATACCATCCAAAAGTGCAACTTAAACAGATGTCCCGCAATCATGTAAATGGTTAAAATCTGAGCCATTTTGCTCCCATCAATCTGAAATGGATTCCAAGTAATAAAATCAGTACAGTAAATAAATGTAAGAACTTAAATATTGTAATTACTGTGTGGAAATTGGTTGCTTCAAAAATAGACACGTTTTCATAATTTGGCTGTTTTAATTAACTTAAATATATTTAGCCTACCCGCGACCCTGAACAGGATAAAGCGGTATAGAAAATGAATGAATGAATGAATGAATATTTAGCCTATAAAACTTTGCATAAAATAGCCTGTAGTCATGATTATACAATTTCTTTATATACAAACATTATTACTTCACTGTCTGTTCTATTATCATTTGTTCTATTTTCACAAAGATCGCATTTAAGACCTTTACACATTTTTCTATCAACCAATCACAGTTTTTGATTTGCTGCATCATCCCTGGCAACGGGGTCGACCACTCCTCCTCACTAAGATAAAGTTTTTTGTACTTTCCCTCCTGTGAGTTGCTCTGAGAAGTTTCCTAAATCACTTTTAGTCTAGGACTATCAGCTAAGACTTTTTTTAACTAAGATAGGAGTTCTCTGAGAGAATTCTTTGTGAATACGGACCCTGGTGTTGTAGAGCAGGCAGACTTTTTGAGAATAGTAACTTAGTAACATCCACTAAAATCTCTGAAACTTTCATTTCAAGTTTATGTACTTCTGGTTTGTCATCCATGTCTTTATGGACCTTGCTCATGTTGGAACAGGAAGGGGCCATCCCGAAACTGTTCCCACAAAGTTGGCAGCATGAAATTGTCCCAAATGTCTTCCTGATAGAACACTTTTGGGATAATTTAGGCCATGTCCACACGTAGCCAAGTATTTGTAAATATGGAGATTGTTAAGTGCTGTTAGGAGCCTACCTAATCAACAGGGGACCAATGAGAAGCCTAGACAAAAATCCATCACAGGTTGCACTTTGTAGAAGTCTGAAGGGTCTC
Source organism: Dolichallabes microphthalmus (assembly GCA_026413445.1). Classification (NCBI taxonomy): domain Eukaryota; kingdom Metazoa; phylum Chordata; class Actinopteri; order Siluriformes; family Clariidae; genus Dolichallabes; species Dolichallabes microphthalmus. Next base: position 7,311,245 of record JAOTQY010000031.1, read on the forward strand.
TCGTCCAAAACCACCGTCACTGTCTGCAGGGTATGTGTGTCTTCAGGGTTTTGTACGTAGCAGCTGTGAGCTTTGTAGTACATTCAGTTCCTTAACATGATGTGTGAGTAACTGCGTGTGTATGTACACGCATGTAAAAAGTCCAGTACGCAACGTTAACTGGTCACTGGTTTACTGTACTGTACGTATGTCCACTATTGCACATAATATCCTCATAAACCACGCTGACGTCAAATCAAGGAGAAGAGCATGCAGACAATTACATCATCAGCACACACAAGGTGTGACATCACAACAAGCTGTCCACACAATAATATCCAGCTATTTATGGACATGGCTTTAAAGCCTAGACTGTGAGACAGGTAATCTCGTCCAACGAGAACAAAGATTCCCATAAACACACTCCTAAACCTTATGGAAAGCCTTCACAGATGAGTTCAAGCTGTTTTAGTTGCTAAGGGGGCGGAGCCAACATCATCATTATAAAGCCTATGGATTAAGGATCGGATGTTATTCAAGTTCATATGCATGTGAAGCATAAATGTGAACTTAAATTGATTTATCTAACTTGACATAAGAGAAGAAGGAAGAGAAGATGCCAGCTCTTTTGCTTCTCTTAGTAATAGCAGCGGTCTCCTGGTCCACTGTCTTGAGAACGTCCATACCGTATCTAGGTTGCACATTTAAACACCAGGTGGCCGAGGCTTCAGTGCCATATGCACTTGCTGTTGTGCTTTAATAATAACGTGTCACTGTAGCCATGTGGAACTTACTACTCATGCACTTTTTCTTGTACGCTTCTAAACGAGAAACAGAGTGTTCATTTGTGCGAACCTTCTGCTCGTGCCGAATACACTGTATAACGGAGCTGACGTTAGGAAAAACCCTGATCATAATGTCAGAGACTCTGAGCGTGTCTGATCTGAACAGGAAGTTACCGACTCGTATCCTCATGCCTCGCATTTCCTCCACGTGATAAGGCTGACTGGATAATCTGTTGGCTAGCATCGCTTTGCTTCACTTTTTTTGTGATTTCCTTCCATTGGTGGTGAAATCGCTGAGAATTCAGTTACAGCAGAGCGAGGAATGTGCTTCATATTCCACACTAGTGATGGGGCGTTCATGAAAGATTGGTTCTTTTTAAACGAGTCTTTTTAAAAAAAAATTTTAAATTAATTTAGTCTGTCCAATTCTTTCTGTCCAAAATTTTCTCCCCAATCTAGTCGTGTCCAATTTCTCCCCGCCGATAGGGGGTATCCCACATTAAGGCTGCTTACTACCATTCGGCCGGCAGGGTCGCAGACTATCACGTGTTTCCTCCGAACTACGTGACGCCAGCCGACCGCATCTTTTCGAACTGTTCACTCAC
>JAOTQY010000031.1:7348503-7361546 GCA_026413445.1 Dolichallabes microphthalmus
TGAGCACAATAGCAATTAAATGAAATATCAAGTAACTCAGATTCAAGTGATAATCAGTCCTTCGAATAAGTAAATTATTATTAAACCATCAGTGTCCCTGAGATGACCAGCAGCCGATTAACTTCCCTGTCTCACATGTCACTGACTGCAGTCTCTTACACACATGTGGTTTTATTATCAGGAGACTAGACTCCTTAGTGTTTGAGAGATCTTTGACATCTTCCTAATTCTGAATTCCTGTGGGTCACTCAGAGGTTAGCCAACGCGAGGGCACACAACTCCCGGTTTGTGAGCGCCAACCTGCCCTGCAACAAGTTTAAAAACAGACTGGTGAACATCATGCCATACGAGAGCACACGCGTGAGCCTGCAGCCGATCCGAGGAGTGGAGGGCTCGGACTACGTCAACGCCAGCTTTATAGACGGTTACAGGTATGAACTCACTTTATCACTCAGGATTAGACCACCACTCGCAATTAAACCTGTTTTCACCTGTATTGCTTTTTTGCCTAGTTTCTCTTAGTTCTGTCTTAAAGGCCACTCCGATACTTTCATTAACTCGAGTGGATTCACACGACCTCTTGGTGACCTGAGCCAGTGTGACGGGAGATTTCAGGCACGGAGCGATTTATATAACAGCAAAACAAATCAGATAAACAACATATCATATTAAACCCTATGGATTAAGGATTTTATGTTCGTTACGTCCATATGCATGTGAAGGCAGGCAAGCGAATACTTTTTCCAATATAGTGTATATAAATAATAGTAGTGAAACATTTCTACAGTACTGAACTAAGAAGTCGACATGACTCAACTTCCAGATGTATAAATAATACACTTGTTAGAAATCAGTATCACGTGTGGATTCGTGTCACTGCAGCAAACCTCCTAAAACTGGATACATATTAAAAATTACCTCTTTTTTTTCTGTCGTATATCTATAGTAGAAAATGTTAATTTTTCAAATGAAATTTCACGCTGGATGTGAGCTATACTTTATTTATACTTTACTCTCTCCCTCGGTCTCTTCTCCCTGCAGACAGCAGAGGGCGTACATCGCCACACAGGGTCCTCTGGCCGAGACAGCTGAAGATTACTGGAGAATGTTGTGGGAACACAACTCTACTATTGTAGTGATGCTCACCAAACTTAGAGAGATGGGAAGGGTCAGTCTCTCTCTCTCCCTCTCTCTCTCTCTCTCTCTCTCACACACACACACATAAGTATGTGAAAGAAGCTTATAAATAATGGAAATAATCCTTGTGTTTCAGGAGAAGTGCCACCAGTACTGGCCATCGGAGAGGTCTGCGCGCTACCAGTACTTCGTGGTGGACCCCATGGCCGAGTACAACATGCCGCAGTACATCCTGCGGGAATTTAAAGTGACCGATGCCAGGGTAACAAAAAAACAGGCGCATAGAGTTTAATATTTCAGTATCTAAACATAGCTTTAATTCCAACTAAACTAATTATCCATTAATATTTTATTATGGCAGCGAAAGCAAAATATCCCCTGAGGCACAAGAATTCTGTTCTAACACACACACACACACACACACACACTCATACAATCATACAATGAGTCACACTGCCCGCTCAACATGTACCGGTTTTTCCAGGAACAATCTGGAATGGTCTAAATGTTTACGCACACACACACACACACACACACACACACACACACACACACACACACACAGTCATCCTAACGCGTTTGTGTTTTCAGGACGGCCAGTCGCGCACCGTTCGCCAGTTCCAGTTCACCGATTGGCCGGAACAGGGCGTGCCAAAGTCTGGTGAAGGCTTCATCGATTTCATTGGCCAAGTACACAAAACAAAAGAGCAGTTCGGTCAAGACGGACCAATCACAGTACACTGCAGGTAAGAATGTGACGAGAGGAGACAGTTATTCTTATTCTTGCATTAACAGCAAGCACTTATTTGACTCAATTGCTGTTGTTGTTTTTTCCGCAAAGCATCTTATATCCAAAAAACTCACCTTTGATGCAGTAGATGCTGTAGATTTTTACCTGAAACCACAAACATTGTCCTGTGTATCGCCAGACAGTGTGCTTTGACTGAGCACTGCCATGATTCACAGTCGGTGTCACCCAGAATATTTATTCAATATGATCAATGGAATGTTCATCATTGCAGAGATCCGCCCCCCCCCTCCCCCCGCCCCCCCAGGAACGGGTAGTCCCCGACTTATGAACATTCAAGTTACGAACAGACCAGGAAGGAACTACTGCTTAAGGAACTACTTTTACATGGAAGTAGCTTGTGTGTATTGTACAAAAGATAGACACTGCAGTGCACCGGATTACAATATTTACAATTATGTACAGGATTTTCAGTGTGTAAGTGGATGTATAAAATGTCGAAAGTCTAGTATAGTGTATGTGTGTGTGGGGCGGGGGAGCGTTAGAAATGTGGGAGTCGGCCTCACCGCTATCATGCCTGTCCTGTAAAGCTGTCCTAATGGTGGATAATCCTAATTTCTGAAAATTCTTCATGAGACAGAGTTCACAGTCCGATAGAGTCGAAAACAGCTCTGAGACAAAATGCTGTCTGGGATTTCCCTCGCAATTTAAAGGCGCAGAGACAACACCTTATTCCTAACACCTAATTTCCTTAGGCAGTGATTACGGTTTAAATCAGACTTACGAACGTGCTCACGGAACAGAACTTGTTCTTAAGTTGGGGACTACCTGGACTTTGAACTGTGCTGTTTTATTCCTGTATCATTTCAATTTGTGTGTGTGTGTGTTTGCAGTGCTGGTGTTGGGAGGACAGGTGTGTTTATCACATTGAGCATAGTGCTGGAGAGGATGCGTTATGAGGGAGTGGTCGACATCTTCCAAACCGTCAAAATGCTGCGAACACAGAGACCAGCCATGGTGCAGACGGAGGTGTGTCTATACTCACACACTCGACATACACACATGACTGAGACAGGGAGCAGAAGTTAGAAAAATATCCACGGCTTATCTTACTCTATGTGTGTGTGTGTTTTTGTGTTGTCACAGGAACAGTACCAGTTTTGCTACCGTGCAGCGCTGGAGTACCTGGGCAGTTTCGATCACTATGCAACATAAAGTTCCTCCGGACCAGCAGGACATTTCCTCCCGTGTAATCGTCTGTGTCTCTCCCAGCGCGGCTGTCTTTCACACACCGTGTGTACTGAGCGTGCTGTCCAGCTGTGTGACTCAAAAAGAAAAAAGAAAAGTCACTTCAGTTCAGATAAATTCAGGTCTATCTTAAGGTTAATCTAAAAAATAATCACCAGGAACTTTAAATCCGGCGCCTGGGAGACGCGTGCTCGAGGAACTTTTATTCTGTTTCACGTATTAGTTTTCAAACTTGTAAGAGATTGGGGCTAATACCTAATCACCGATGTTTTTGAGCTCATGCAACTCCTGATTGCGCACAGATACACACCCATACACACACGCATGCGTGCGCAGATATGTACACATGCGGAGTGGAGCATTGGCAGTCACGATTTTCTCAAAGGCTGTGCAATACTGAACATAACTGCACTTTGGATTTAAACTCAAAGCACACTGAGCGAGCCACAGTATTTTATGTAAATGTTTCAGTATAAAAAAAAAAAGTATTACTCTTATACCCAGTATTCCTACAGTATATGTACGGTTTGTGGTGGTCTGGGAAAAGTCAGCTGACAAAAAATAAATAAATGAAAAATCAGGTTTCTGTCTGTAGTAAACTTTCTAAAGACATTTCGCCTGTCGGATGACCTTTAAAGATGTTTCGTAGGGTCGCCTCACACCACCAGGGTCGAGGGTTCGGATTCCACCTGCATAATAGGTTGATTGAGTTTAAAATGGTCTGTAGTGTTTGTGGACAGGTGGGTTTGCGAGTGTGTATGTGCTCGTACCCTGGAGTGGCTCGGCACCGCATCCAAAAGTTTCCTCCAAAAGAAAGACACTTTAACATAAACAACAAAGCTGTGAATGTTCTCATGCTGTCTAGAAGTGAATCCTGAAGTGTTTTTACACTAACACTGGAGACTCCTTCCTTTCACATGTACTAACCTCGCGACACCTTTTTTTCAACGAGGGGACACACGGTTTTAAACCGTGCACAAGAAAAGCATTAGAATACAGAGCAACATGAATACACACTGTATAAATAAATCTGTCCGACTTTCATTCATTCATTCATCTTCTATACCGCTTTATCCTGTGTTCAGGGTCGCGGGGGGCCTGGAGCCTATCCCAGGAAGCTTTGGGCACGAGGCAGGGCACACCCTGGACAATCCATCGCAGGGCAATCTGTCCGACTTATCGCTTTTAATATGTTGGGGAATAAGATTTCTGAAACTTTCACAGTGTTTCATAGAGTTTTTTTGTTTGTTTTTTCCCAGGCCACCACACAAACTTGAGCACATTTACAGTGTGAGTGGCGTTTAACTATGAAACGTGAGTAAGACACAAATCAAGAAATTTACTATAAATATATATGTGTATGTATACGTAGGCGGGTGCGTTTGGCACCCGAGGTGAGCGGAGACACGGATTTCTCAAAGTTCACCGAAACCGAAATAGACCCGCAGTAACACAGACTACGATGGTTTTCGACAGTAGTAGTGCCTTATCATAGCGTCCAGTGGTTTGCTTTCGTTCCACTTCTCTCGTGCGAGTCCCCGCATCTTAGGGTTGATGAACCAGGATCACGCGTGCCACACACACACCAAAATTTTAATATCGCTTGGGAATGTACTGTACGTTGAGCGTTACATTCCTCACACAAAACACATCACATTCACTTTGGTGATTTTTTTTACAAAGCCATACTTACTGACCAGGCCAAACTGATGCTGCCACGGCCCTTTAGGGAATTATTATTATTACAAAATCATGTTATTACAAAAGTGTCGTATGCATGCACGGTTTTGGATGGAGAAACTATATTTGACGGAAATTATGAATTTTTGAGAAAGTTATTTCATATTTTGTATTAGTCATCACAAGGAATTCTATCAGTTTACTAAATATTACATGAAATCCCTCTTTTTTGAATTGTAATTGTATATCGCGCCTCTTTGGAAGAAGCATGCAGCGTTATAGAAAACTTTAGCTAGTTTGAGGTGCTTTGGCCGTATAGACATCTTCACCTTTGGAGGATTTTCACGCAGGGTTTCTGGTTATATGTAATTAATTATATTTTATTATATTATAATTTGCACTATAAATGTAAAATCAAACCATTTTTTCACACAAGCCTGCTGGTTATTTATCTTTTTTTTTTTTTTTTTTAATGAAAGCTATTGAGACATGTTAATGGTCTTAGTGTGTGTGTGTATGTGTGTGTGTGTGTGTGGACTGCAGCCTCACTCTGTGGCGAAACGACACACTCTCTATGCACTAACAAACCATTCCTTATTCCTGGGGTACTGAGCGTTTCTTTTTATCACCATGGTGACCACAGTGTGTGTGTGTGTGTGTGTGTGTGTGTGTGTGTGTGTGTGTGTGTGTGCGCATGTTAACGATATACGACAAATATCTTTCGGTGTTAAAGCTTAAGGAGAATATACACTTTGTAGTGTTTAGTGTTAAATGTTTTCCAGAAGACAAGATGGTGTGGTTGTAGTTCTCTACGAGAGGACAGGACCACGTTTCCTCAACTGTCCACCAAGAGCCAAAGCCCAATAACAAAAGCTGTGGCTCCACTTTAACCTCCTGAGACCCGGATTGTAACGTCGTCTACCTTGTCATAACCTCACCGTTTCTGTTCATTAGCGCCTTGAAATCTTTAATCAGAAGAAGTTCAAAAGAAAGAAAAAAAAACTGTCCCAGACAAAAATCATGTCCTCGTTATAGAACATTCAGGTCTCGAGAGGTTAATATTTAGGATTTCCTTCTCTTACACGGTGTGTTTCTCTGCATATAAAGATTTTTTGCCATGATGAAACATTAAATGAAAACAATTAAAAAATAAAAACTCTAAACATCAGTGTAATGTTAATTCTACAGATTTTATTTGCATATTTCTTAAAAAAAAAAAATAATAAAAAAAAATCAGCCACTTGTTAGACTTTTTTTCCTTTCCTGTCTTCCATGCAATGCCAGAAATGCGAACAGTCCATTTTCGAACGTTTGAAAAATAAATCAATCATTGTTTGTTTCATTAAGTGATATGACCAAATGTCCATTTTATTGCTCTTTTTTTCACTCTGTAAGAAATTTCTGCGATTTGTCCCATCCAGTCGACGTGAGCACAAGTAAAGGCCTGTCTTCTGTTCTTTACCTCTTATTTTGTAGTAAATGTAAATATTTTAGAGAAATAATCTTATGCTTTTTTATTTTCCTACTTTTGTTGTGAGAAAAAAAAAGTCATGTGAGAATACAGGGGTATTTGTGGAATGTTTTTTTTTTGTTACAAATAAAATGGCAACAAATGTGCAAGTGTTTTTGTTTTTCTCTTTAAAAAATGCATTTATTCGTCTTCTGTAAGTGAGTCAGGGCTGTACATAATCCACATGGTCGCCTGCTTGTGGTAGGAAACTTGTGTGGAAATGGAGGACAGAAGGAATAGTGCAGGCTTGTCCCAACAACTAGGAACATGGCAATCGCAGACCTTCCAGTTGTTTTTTTAAAATAGCTGAGCAAAAGTATTGGAACAAACCAGGCTTTCACACATGCCTCTCTGCTCCTCATCCAGACCTTGGGTTGGGGTTGGGGTCAGGTCATTGAAAAATGAAATGCTAAATATATTTTTATGTAAAAAGGACTTTGGACTGACAATCCAGGAGTTTTCGATAACTAGGAATTGCAATAGTTGTAGCCGTGAAGACGTCTCCGTGAGGTGGCTCTTACTGCACTGACTCCAGCCTCACTCCACTCCTTGTGAAACTCTTCCAAGTTCTTGAATTAGCTTTGCTTGACTCTTAACATTGTGTTCTTTCCTGTTACTTGTGCACCTTTTTACGACCAAATGTTTCCGCTCCAGTCACCTTTCCATGAATATGCTACAGTACTGCGTAAGCGTCAGTTCTGTGGTTTAACACGATGGTGTGTAATAAAATAAACGAAAAGATGCACAGCGTTTACACTGTATGAATAGTAATTTACTCAAACTGAAAATGGACTAATTAAATATTTTGAGAACCTGAACTTTTTTAATGACCTGTAAGGCAATCAATAACATTTAAAACAAAAAGGGAAAAAAAAGGCTTGAAATACTTCACTTTGCATGTAATGAATCTAGAACATATGCGAGTTCCACTTTTTAAATTAAATTGCAAAAGGAAACTACTTTTTTCAGCTGCACTTTATAGTGAGGATGTGAACATCAGAACTTTCATTCTCGAATACCGTTCAGTGAAAGTTAGTTTGAAAGTGTTCGCCTCTTCCTGATTTTTATTTTTTGCATAAATAATTCAGATCAAGCACAGAGATAACACGAATAAATACAAAATGTGTTTTATAAAATTATGATTTCTTTTATTAAAGGCAAAAAGCAGACAAAAACTGCCTGCAGCTATGTGAAAAAGTAATTGCCCCTATACCTACAGTAATAACCGATTGTGCCGGCTTTGGTGGCAACAACTGCAATCAAGCATTTGCGATAACTGGCACAAAAATACATAAATAAATAAAATAAAATGCATCCATTCATCTTCAGTGAGTGAGTCACAATCCACATGGTGGGCCGCTTGTGGTAGGAAACCTGTATGAAAATGGAGGACAGGAAGAATGGTACAGGCTTGTCCCAACAACTAGGAACATGGCACATACAATCGCAGACCTTCCAGGTTACTGACCTGAGCAAAAGTATTGGAACAAACCAGACAGGACTTCTGTGCCTCTCTGCTCTTCATCCAGACCGCAACCGTTTGCAAAAACCGGCAATGAGTCTTTCACATCGCTGTGGGGGAATTTTGGTCCGCTCTTCTTTGCAGAATGGTTTTCATTCAGCCAGACTGGAGGGTTTTTGAGCATGAACAGCCTGTTTAAGGATCTCAATCGGATTTAAGTCCAGACTTTGATTAGGCCACTCCAAAACTCCAAAACATTCTCCGTTACGATTTTCTGGTAGGGTGCAAAATTCATGGTTCAATCATTGCAAGTCGTCCAGGTCCTGAAGCTGCAAGGCAGGTCGCATCACTACCACCAGCATGGTCGACTGTTGGTATGATTTTCTATTTATGAAACGCTGTGTTAATTTTACACCAGATGGAACGGGACACACACCTTCCAAAAAGTTCCACAGGATATTTGCCCAGACGTCTTGGGGATAATCAAGATGTTTTTTGGCAAATGTAAGACGAGACTTTGTGTTAATTTTAGTCAGCGGTGTCAACACCATCCTTATCTGACAAGTGAGGTCTGCAGTTCTTTAGAAGTTGTTCTGGATTCTTTATGAGCTCCTGGATGAGTCGTTGTTTGGTAGGGCAGCGACTTCTGGGAAGATTCACCACTGCTCCAAGTTTTCTCCATTTGTGGATATCGGCTCTCACTGTGGTCCGCAGGAGTCCTAAAGCCTGAGGAATGGCTTGGTAACCCTTTCCAGACTGATACACATCAATTTACCATTTCTCATCTGTGATGATGATTCAATAGGACTGATTTTTTTGTGTGTTAAATCAGTTTACTCATGCTTTAGTAAGGGGGAATTACTTTTTCACATAGGGCCAGAAATGTTCCTTTTGTCAGGGTCTTTCTTCGTGTTTTCACTACTACTGTATATGATTTGTGCTGCATTTGAAAAATGTCCCCATTCCCAGCACCCAAAACACACACACACACACACACACACTGAGCAGCGGTTTCAGAATAATAGTCATGTTTACTATGACACTAATGCAGGCGGCAGGTAAAAAGACCATTAGTCAATCACAAAAACATCAGGCACAGATGAAAAACCAAAAATATATATGAAATACAGCTGCATTCCCAGCCTTCTCATCGTTACAGCTCACTGTTACCGAGCTCTTGTTCCTCCTCTAACAGTGATGGTTTTACCTGACGCCATCCGTCCATGCAAGAGTTTCTTTCACTTGAGAAACAATCAGAATATACAGACACTGCTTTATAGTGACTTTGTGATATATATAATATTCGTAATAGCAGTCAACGTCGGGTAAAAATCATTGCGTATGCGTAGATCTGAAGTCTATAAATATCCTCCCACATTCATCGTTTAGTCACTGCACAAGTTCACAACTCAAAGAGAAGGCATCGTCCGTAATCACCAGCTGATTACAAAATGACTTTGTTCCACTCCCAACTCTTTTTTTTTTTATTTTTTATTTTTTTTAAATCCCCGTTGCTTCTTTTTTTTTTTATTTACTGAAAAAGTATGGCAAATTAAATCTGCTGCCAACAGCATATCAGTCACTGCATCATCTAAACCTGTGTTCCAATACCGTGTTAACACTCCCTAGTCGACTCTGAGAATCAAACCAATTCAATTCAGGTTTTGGGGCTTGCATTGTCATTTTCAATTTGATTCGACAGCATTGAAAGTTTACCGCTTGATATATTTTAAGCACCTATATTTCCGACGTACTAAAATCTACTAAAATGTATTTAATAAACAGTCCACTAGGCGGCAGTAAACGCACCAAATTCAGAATCGCTCAAAAGCTGAACGAGGAGCGATAGTCTCCCAAAACACAAGTATTTGAAGAAGCGGTTTGTATTTTCTATATATAAGAATGTGTCATATATATATATAAATAAATAAATTGATTTGTATAAATCATTGAACGCAACGATTCAATGAACTGCATGGATCATCACAAGACCTATAAAATGCGTTATCAATCAAATCACGGACTTCTGATGACGACTTCAAAGTGTATTAACACCACACAGTGCTGCTGAATCCTGGCCTCTGGTCAGAATTGTTTTTCTATAGCACCGACTCAAAGACCAACCACAGGTTCATAATAATCAATGCACTTGTAATGTTACTGTTTTTAAAGTAACATGATTCTCAGGCATTATACAACCTACAACATAAAGTAGAATCGTGTTGTTTAATGAAGAACAGCATATTACTGTCGACAGGGTGAAGATTTCTGAAGAGAAATATTAAAGATTAAGTGGCGGGTTTGACCTTCCTATCAGTAATCCAGAGCCTTAACCGTTTGGAGTCTCCAGTGTCGGCGCTTCGTAACAGGCAGTTTTTCCGACAAGGCAGATTCTTGACAGAATTTTGTAATAATTGTTGTGGTACAAGTGGAATAAAACTGTTTTCTCTGAGCACCACCAAGCGTTTGAAGAGTGTGTCGAGATCGAGGCGCTGTTCAGCTTCAGACTTATTTTTAATTTTACCCACATTACGTAACAGACTTGAACAGGATCGCCTCCTAATTTAAAGGGAACGGTGAAGATGAAAAGGTTGTGTTAAGAAAACGTATTGGAACACAGCCTTGTCGAGTAAAGAAACCGACATGATCAATACTAAAACTAATACTAATAATATGTTCTGGTCACTATTACAGTAATCTCTTACTAATCGGCACAATTTGTGCACCTCCTAATTTTTAAGAAAACAGTCAGCAACAGGTATTTCAGTAAAAAAGATAAAATTGATAAAGATGTGTTTTACCCACAACTCCCAAAATAACTCAACAGCAAGTAACATGGTTCCAGAAGTGGCATGAAATCAAAGTCAGTCAGATGATTTTTGTTAGCTTATCAAATTAAAACTATATGTTTTCTTCTTCGGCCGTACCAACGCTCGGATTTCAAAATACTGTTGAAGTTGTACAAAGACATAAATAATAATAATAATAATTATAATAATAATAAAAAACGAAAATATATATGGACTATAATACAGGCTGTTTATGGTACTGTACATGCTTCATTTTGAAATGATGAACTGCCAGATAATAAAAAATAAAAAAGTGAGAAGAAGTGACACCAGGACAACAGCAAATATACCCCTGAGATTATTAAATATAATCCTTGTACGTACGCAAGACGCAGTTTTTTTTTCTGCTCTTGGAACGAGATTTGCTTGCGCTACTGAAAACTTGAAGGCACAAATAAACCCCAAGATCGTTCGAGATCCCCGGGACATCGCACTGCGCGGCCGTCGGCTCCGTCCCGATCCGCATGCACCTCGGCCACGGGACGGGACGGGACGGCGAGCGTCGGTAAACTTCCGCTGTGATCGAAACGCAGGGCTTCGGACTGAGGACGTGGTTTAAGTGAGGAGGAGAAGAAAAAAAAACCCCAAAAAAGTAGGAATACGGGTCGGATTATAATTCGGGTTTTTCTTTTTTTTTCCTCCACAGGCAGTGATAAGAAGTTGAAAGGCCACTATTAACCAAGTCAACTAAGAATGAGGAGATCAGAGCATATTGATATTTTGCTTTATAAATTTAGGTGTGAAATAAGCCCCGCCCACCGTTAACAGAAAATATTTGATCTGATTACGCTGAACTCTGACCTTCGATATCAACCCAAGATTAGGGTTAGAGAGTAAAAAAAAAACTAATCTCCTATTCCTGGTCACTTGGTGAACACGAGCCCTGGATTTAAGGCCGATAGTCATCGAGAGAGAGAGAAAGAAAAAAGAAAAGGAAGGAAGAAAAAAAAAAAAAAAAAAAAAAAAAGGGTGCAGGACTGGAAGTAGCAACATGATTTTTTTTTTTTTCTTCTGTGATATTCTAAGCTCTTCGTATTATTGTTCTACCCCAACATATATTTATACATATATTCATTTATATATATATTTCTGAATAACATCGAGTATTATATTAAAACAAGACTTTCCCCCCCCAAAGGTTATTATGCACAATATATAAATGTATCTTACACGACTATACAAGGTTTAAGTCACAATGATCATTACAGATACATCCAAGCATTCAACGCGTTACCTTTGGTTTGAAGGTTAGTTTACGATAAACGTAAGAATGAAGATTTTAAAAAAAAATTTAAAAAAATTAAAAAAAGACGTGCTGCACCCAGTTTATACTCAACCATGTCGATGTGATGTAGATTTTTAAAAAAAATTCAAGTTTTCAACACTTTCGCACTATTTTCACGAGTGTGACACAAACCCCGCCCCCGAGTTACACGACACTGATTTCAGGATATTTCTCACACGTGGACTTGAGAAAAGGGGAAAAAAGGGGCAAGCTGGGAAACAGTTCAAGTTTCTCAATCAACGTGTGCAAGTGTTTAAGAAGAAAAAAAAAAAAAAAACTGCTACAACTTGTACACCGAGCCACGACTTTCTGAAAGGGATTGCGAAGTGGCGAGCTGAGAGAATCCCGTCCTCCACTCGTTTCTTACGTCTTCTTACCGCACACAGAAAAGCGGTGCTCCACCTGCAGACACGTGTCTTCTGGACCAAAAAAAGAAGAAAAGAAAAAGAGCATGAAAGAAGAGCTCTTCATTTCCTTGTTTTTTTTGGCACCTTGATTCTCCCTCGCTCTCGGTCACTCGCTGTCCGTCTCCAGCTCGGTGTCGGACCACTCGACGGGTTCGAGGCGCCCGGTTTGTTGCGCGTACTCGATCACGGCACGGTAGCAGAAGTAATACTGGTCCCACGTCTGGATGCTGAAGGCCCGCTGGGTGCGCATGCGCCGCACAGTCTGCTTCACGTCCACCGTGCCGATGTCCTCAAGGCGCGAGAGACAGATGTCCAGCGTGCAGAACGTACCTGTGCGGATAAGTGAAACTTCATAAATACTGTGGAAAAGTCTGAGGCACCATATTATATGCTGTACCAATTTTGTTATATGTTTATAATGTCTAAATAATTATGTACAAAATCGTTCAGTATTTCCATATATAATTAAAAAATTAATAAATAAATAATATTACAGGAGAATATATGCATGACTGTAGAGAAAAAAAAAAGAAAGAACAGTTTTCAGATGGAAAGAAAAAACCTAACGTACGCTCCTGGGATTTACATAAAAATAGAAAGGAGCGAGTGCGACAAAGTTACCAGAAGAACTCATATTCTCCAGCAAGCTCAGTAAAACCTAACAGCTGTTTTACTTATAGTTCTGTGCAAAAGTCTGGGGTACATCCAAAAATATGG
>JAOTQY010000031.1:7396231-7406954 GCA_026413445.1 Dolichallabes microphthalmus
ATATGTGTTGTACCGAGTGAATCGACTGAAAGGGAACTAAGTGTTTAGTATCCCTGCAACAACACGACCTTACACAGTTTCTGAAATGTTATCCCTTGCTGTTTGGTTTTTCCATTTCTTTCGTTCGAACATCCATATGCAAAAGAAAAGTCCGGCATCTTCACAGTTGATCTGAATAAATAAAATTGAATTGAATTGAATTTAATGCCGGGAAACTTTGGCGCTTCCTTCAGATCCCCGACCCAAGATGGCGGCGATGTTGACGTATGCTTAGAGGCGACGTCTAGTCAGTATATATGCTTTCTGGCAGCCAGAGAATTCCGTACTAGATTTAATATTTTATTAGAGCCCAAATTCTAATATATATATTACTGAAAATTACCTTATAATGAATGTAAAGGCTATACACTTATAGCTTCGATAAAATAGATATCTTGCATATCGTAATGTGACAGTTTATTTGACTTATTGAACAAAACGTGTTAAACAGCGCCCCCAGTGACACGTGGTGAAAATGCGTATAGCACCTCTGACTCCGAACACCTGCTGAACTTGGGTTTATTTCTATGAATACAGATTATGCAGTACGGAAGCGCATTGCATTCACACAATAAAAAAACAATTCACGGGACTTATGGCATAATTATGACTTAATATCTCATAATTTTGAGAACAAATGAGAAACAGAGTAATTGACATGGAAAAAGGTGTGTATAGCGTTACATCTGGTGTAAAACTAACTCAGCGAACATTATACCAACAGTCAAACATAGTGGTGGTAGTGTGACGCTGGTGGTAGACCTGCCATAGTCAGACAATGAATTATACTCTCTACCAGAAAATCCTGAAGGAGAATGTCTGGCTATCGGTTGGTGACCTCAGGCTTAAGCGTTACACTTGGGATACACAGCAGGTCCATGATCCGAACATGACATTACTTTATATGACATTAAACAGGTTAACCTGATTTAAAACAATTCTGCAAAGAAGAGTGGGCCAAAATTCCTCCACAGCGATGTGAAAGACTCTTTGCCGGTTAGTGCAAACGCTTGATTACAGTTGTTGACGCCGAGGGTGGCACAACCAATTAATAGGTTTAGGGTTTAGCATTTTTCTCATGTATTTATTTGGATGATCTTTGTGTAATATTAAAATTGGTTTGATTATCTTAATCATTTAAGTGTTACATATGCAAAAAAAAAACAGGAAGGGGTTAGCTCCTTATATAGTGGGTTTGTAAGTCAATGTAGAGCTTTTTGCAATACAATGATTTATATGTCATTCATTGTAATCAGACAAACAGACATCATTAATCATCAGCCTGCAGACTTTTCATGAATCATAACTTCAGTTTATGAGCTGCATAGAAAGGCACGAAATTATCTCTTTATCCATTTGCGTTATTTTATGACCTATGATTGTCTGTGGGCAGAATTAGCATGTAAGCAGATGTCCTTTTTTTAAACCAGACACCAGCCGCCGGCCTTACATTCCACAATGGTAGTTATTGTCAGCTTTACAATGTGCAGCTCCAGCCTGAGCGTTATGATGGATGATGTGGCCGGATGTAGGATGCAGATTTGAACCCCCCTGCTTGTATTATAGTGCACATTGTCAATCATCAATCATCTTAATACACTGTTTAGCACCATTCATCTCACATAGCAGGATTACTTCTGAATATATATATTTTTTAATTTATGACACAAAATGAAATTTTACAGGAAAAAAAAATCGATATCAGTAATCAGTCCACATTTTTTCAAGCATAATAACCGTGCCGGAATTTGCATGCAAAAATTGTAATCAGTATGAAATAATACATATTAGTAAAAAGATTGCGCTCTAAATAAAAGATAATTTTACAGACTGCTCATAAATATTCGGGTCTTCATAGCTGCAACACATATAGAGTAGATATTAAATATTACATTATCATGAAGGTTGAAGCAGAAATAGGAAAAGTATACTGTAGTATAATGCAAGGTTTAATTAAGAACTAGGGAGGCATTTATCTGGTGTCCCTCAGTGCAGGCCAGTGTTGAAGAAGGCTGGTTGCTGCTGTGAGCTTTTTGTCATGCAAACACTACAGGAAAGGAGGGGGGTCGCAGGGCAGGTGACACTTCAAATAAAAGCGCCACCCTGAATTGCTCCAATGAGCAGAAAGCGGGTGAGTTTATTCCTTTATGATGGATTTCTCCTGCTCGGACCCTGCAGCCTGTGAGCCGCACTACCTGACGGGGATGGCCAGCCTCGCTTCGGACTTCGCTTCGTCCAGTCACCCCTTTGGAGTCAATTTTATCCAGAGCAGAACTTTTCCTGTTCTTCCAAGAACTTGCATCCTGGACAGTCTAAGAGATCAAGCAAACTCCCTGTGCGTGATAGGTGAGTTAACCAACTCTTAAGTATGAATAAAAGATTTTATACAGTATTGAATGATAGTCAGTGTACGAGTTTATTCAATGCATTTTGTATTTACTCAACACTGGATCTTGAACATAGGATTATTATTAATTTTTTTGGTTTGTTCTAGCACTTCTTTGTAATTTCAGCTCCATATTTCCAGTCTGTGGGTTTTTTTTTTTGGCCCTGCAGGTGCCAGCAGGAGGCCTAGGTGCAGGCGCATGCGCACAACCTTCACGCACATACAGCTTCTGGAACTGGAGCGCGTGTTCGCAGAGACCCAGTACCCTGACATTTGCACGCGCGAGGAGCTTGCACACAGGATCGACCTGACTGAGGCTCGCGTCCAGGTTACATTTTTATTATTTTGCTTTATTGTGATTGAGATGCGATTTTATATCAGGCTGAGCGATGCAGCAAATAGTATGATATTAAAAAGTGTTAAACTGGGACGTCACCCCCTTAAAGTTAGGCAGAGAAGAATGTTACTTTAACATGTAATTATTAAACATAATAATTATTTATTTTAATAATGAAATAAAGTCATTTAATCTCAATATTCCGCTGTATTTCTTAATATATCATTTTTTTACAATAAAAAAAATCGTGTTCGTTGTATTCATGTACGCGAGGTGTTACAGTATGCTCTAAAATGCCCCTCTGCCACAGATTACCACCCTACATAATCTATTTCAAATATTATATTAGAACATAAATTCACAGGTTTATGGTTTACAATTTACAAATTATACCAAACGAATTTGATTATAAAAAAAGCAATATAAAAATATTGTTGTAAATGTTGTACATGAAAGAAAAATATTTTTTTCATATACATGTATATTTTTATATTGCTTATTTTATAATATGAAATTATGAAAATCGTTTCGTGTAATTTTTCAGCATAAACAATATTTATTTAGTGTAATTTGTGATAAATAAAAATGTTAGTTTTGTTACATGACAAACCCCTGCAAAATAAATGTGCGATAAAATAAATATTATATGAGAATTTGTATTAATGATCTCGACGGCTGTCACGTGCCTAGGGTTAATTATAATAGTAATAATATATTTAATAATAATAAGCCTATGCATTTATGTCCTAATATAATATTTGATAGTGATTATGTAGGGGAGAGCAATCCGTGGCAGGGGGAGGGGGGCATTTTAGCGCAAAACACCCGGACAAACCTTTTGAAAAGCACGTGACTTGAGTCTGAGCTCTAATTGGATTTTTTTAAAGTCATCCTTGGGGCGCAGCTCTGTGCGCCCCGAACCCGCCCACTGTTCTTAGCGAATCAATATTGTTTTGAAATATTTGGGCTCATGTGATTGGACCATTCTCAACGAGTCTTATTAACGGTCAGCAGATTGTTAGTTAGATTGTTAATGTATTGAATAGTGATTGATGTCGAAGCCAGATAAATATGAGAGAAAATGCTGTGATTTCTTTGCTAAAATACCCCTTCGCAAGGCGTTTGGACGAAGAAAGAAAAAAGTTAAAGAGCTTGGACCATTTTATTATAATTAAAATGGAAAAATATTTTGACTTACGTCGTAATATTTACGACTTATGTATTCAAAGCGACGTCAAATTGTAATTCATCTTCAATGCAACAGAGGGCTCTAAAGCTTTCTCTTTTTTTTTTTTAAAGTATAACCTCCAGTATGTGGTGTTGTTACAGGGTTTCTCAGTCACTCTATGGATTTTCTTTCAGGTTTGGTTTCAGAACAGACGCGCTAAACTGCGCAGGCAAGACCGCGCAGCCAGTGTTCCTCGAGCGCTAATTAAAGAAGAGAACAATCTGGAAAGGTCCGGTTCACACGCTTCATCATCCGTGAAGTTTGAAAAGCTTTGTTCAACCAGTGAAGCCACATGTGGCCCTCTACCAAAAAGTGAAGGGTGGTGTGTGGACAAGCTTCCATTCTAACATTGTTTAAAATTGTATATTTCATATCGTGACACTTAATATTTTGTTTTGAGGTTTATTTTTAAATTTATTTCATGTGTAAATTTTAATTATACATTTTACAAAAGGTGGCACTGTGGTTAGTACACCTCTAAGGTGGAGGGTTCGATTCCCGCCTCAGGTTTCCTCCGGGTACTCTGGTTTCCTCCCACAGTCCAAAGACATGCAGCTTAGATTAAATGGCGTTCCCAAATTGCTCAGTGTGTGTGTCCTGCGATGGATTGGCATCCTGTCAGGGTGTACCTCCCATCGTGTCCAAAGTCTCCCCATGACCCTGTATACAGGATAAGCCATATAGAAGATGAAGATTTTAGAACGTTATTTAAGACAGCTATTTTCAATTAATTGAACATTAATCGTCTGTACATGACGATGTATGTATTTATATGACTGACTTTAATCCTATTCAGTATTTTGTTACGTTATAGTAAGGATTGTAATTAATTTTATAATGTTTTGCACACATTTAAATATTCTGAATAGCTGTAGTTTGAAAATCAACTATCAATTCAACATGATTAAGTTAATAAAGAAATCAAAATGCTAAACTGTGTTTAATTTTCATTGGCAACAGAAAGATATACCGGTCTTCCACACCACACACACACACAAGGGTATAAACACACACACACATGGAAGTACATTTAAAATAGTTTATTTATATAAACATACACTTGCTATAAAACCCACTGCTCATGGAGGGTTTGTCGGGTTTGTTAACTCGTCCTAAGATAATCAAATAAATATAGAGCTTCAGCACAGACCACTTACACCATCAACTCGATTCCTCTCTGAGTAACAAAACCATATCAGCTACATAATCCTGCTAATAACCTACTCATTATGCCATATTTAGAGATTAGCAAAGCAAAGGAACGGCAGACATGATATGTCGATGTGGAAACAGTCCATGTCCCAAACACTAGATTTTACTTCTAGACAGCTGAAATGATCTATATTATACAGTATATATATAAAAAAGTATTTATCATGATCCCTTAATAAGGATTAAAGTGTGTTTATTGATTTTATTGAATCAATATTTCATTAATCGCTAATAAGGATTGGGTGAGGGCAGCGGTTAACGCTAGGGTTACTGATCGGAAGGTCTGGGGTTCGAACCCCAGCACCACCAAGATGCCACTATTGAGCCCTTGAGCAAGGTCCGTAACCCTATCTGCTCCGCTGACCCTGTGCTCTAACCCCAGCTTTCTAACTGAAAATATAATTTCACTGTGCTGTAAGGTACATGTGTCAAATAATTCAATTATCTATTTTATCTGCTGACCGTGATAACTTAAAGCGAGTCTTTGTTGGGATTCTCTATGACGTTCTGACGAGTTATTCTAGTATGAACTTTACTTTCAGTTCCTAATGTTTGGGACACATGCTGCTTTTACACTTGTTTTCAGTCTGACAGAAGGTGAAGGTGAAGTAATGAAAGCAAGTGACATGAAAGTTAATAAAAACAGGCTAGGGCTTGTTTTTCCAGAACATGTAATTTGTAAATGTTAACCATGGGTGGACAAATCAGAAGCCCAGGTACCTGAGACAAGCAGTTAAAATTTCAATCCACATGTACAGTCTTGAGCCACCCCTCATTTCTTCATATTAAATGTATTAAATAAAATTATACAGATTAAAGTAAATAAATGGGAACAAATGTTTTACTGCGACCGGCTGCAAAGCGCCTAATGATACAATTAAGAAATTGCCTCCTTACTGTATGTACAGTAACAACCACAGCAGCAGCCTCATTTCCCCTCTTGTCTGTTCCAACCTCTCAGCATTTAGCATCATCAGCACCTCTTTCTCATTGGTTCATGCCTTAAGTTAGATGGATTTTTTATACTTAAATGATTCATAGGTCACTGTGTGGCTTAACAAACAAAAATACATTCCTCTGAAACTGCTCAGGTACAGGAACTGGACTCAAAATGGGAGTCAAAATTGAGGCCGTTCTTAAAACTGCATTAAAATACTAGAAAGCCTGGCTCTTTAGAAGCAAAATATGAAGAAATGAGGGGTGGCTCAAGAGCTTCCACAGAAGCGTTTTAAATCCCACCTCCTGCTGCACTACACACATCGCCTAGATGGATTAATACATGTGCAGAAAGATAAAGCAAAGTAAAATTTGGCGTATAACTTTCCTGCTTAGTTACCTCATGGTTAGTCCTACTGAGCGAAATGTTTTATGTGAGATGCTTCGCTTGAAAATGAATTTTGTTTTCATCTGTATCAAGTTACGTGACTAGCTAGCTAGCTAGATTTGCGTTATTATATTAGGTTAGCTTTTGCCAACATGGGATTTTTACTTGCCTTGGTGCTAGGTAATACAGTTATGATTTGTCCACCTATGTAAACAATGCCAACTTAATAATGGAAAAACAAAGGCTTTCAAAATCCAGTTGATCTGAAACGTCATTAAACCTTGCCTTGTAAACTACCATGCATTTCAACATGTCAGTCTTCCGACTGGGCACCAATACCATAAGAGTTCATTCAACACTATGATTTTTTTTTTTTTTACAAGGTTTACACAACAGGATTAAGAGATAATTTCACCCAGTATACAGTGCAGTACAGAACTGTGCGTTGCAAAACAAAAATGAAATAGCTCTACAAAACTTTGGATGTTGCATACACATACTGTACACGACCGCACATCCTCCCGTATGAAGCGTGCGGTCGTATTTAAGGCACGGCATGGAAACAGATATGACCGACAGCTGTCTGGAAAAATAGAACGACTTCCCCAATACTAATAAAGACGTGTTCTTGTTCTTTCTTTAGCAACTGATGATGAAAAGGAAACAAACTTAAGCGACCAAAATTACTCGATGGAAATAATCGTCCATTATGTTCAACGGGTATTTGTGAGACTTCAAACATCATGCATATTCTTAAAAAAAAAGAAAATCATCAAGCAAACTAACATTTGAGATGATAAATTGAAAATAAATAGAAAAAAACAATGAACAAGAAATACTCTGGGGGGAAAAAAACACTTCAACACTACAATGAACTTAAAACTTCAAGACGTTATTTTTAAACCAACAAGTCTCTGGGTGAATCCTAAAAGGCTTTGCAATACCTACAGTAACTGAGGGCACTACATAGGGTATAGGGTATGACGCTATGACATACTGGCTTGTAATGCTTTTAGGAGATATTTGGGATTTTTCTTTGTATTCCTTCACAGAATAATGCAGCATATGGTGCTGTATGGCCATACAGAGCAAAATCAACTCAGAACACACTCTCTCACACACACACACACACAAAACAGAAATGATCCCCAAATACCTCACTTTTTTATTACTATAATGTAGAAATGAATATCGTCTACATGCTTAATAGTGCGCTAGGTGCGATAAGAGGCCATTTGGGATTTGCACCCTAAATGACCTCCTAACTTCTGATAAGTGCACTATATAGAAAATGAAAATGGGATTTGATAGGCGCACTCAAGGTCTGCTCGGAAGCCGAGTAGGTCAGACAGATTCCTGGACGTTCTACAAGCGGAACAAATACAAACAGTTTTAAATAATCATTGCTTATTACGCTTATCTTTATGTTTCACATCTCAAATGTTCGTCTTCAGCGGCTGAAGGTTTGTAGATAAAAAGTCTAAAGTGCAAAACCGCTGATGGAAATACACAACAGCCACATCCCTCAGGTAATGTCTTAATCACACAGTTAGATAATGGGATTTAGTTTTAAAAAAAACAACAAAAAAACAGGTCAGTGTTTTTAATCACTACTTGATCTACTCAAGTTCTGCAAGTGGAACGCTCCACTTTGTACAAGAAGCTAGCGACGTTTCAAAATCTGTTAACCGCAGTGCATGCTCATGCGTGTGGTGGTTAGAATTATTGCCATTAGAAGACTTTTTAATTTTTTTTCACAGAAATATGAAGCTTTACAAAGAAATATCATCCGGAAACCCCACAACATTCCAGTTTCATCAGATTGTTTCAAAAGGCGATTTTGTGCTTTTTTTTTTTTTTTTTTTTTTACATGTTATGAAATATAACCATGTATAATTAAATGTTCATCATGAAGATGGCCCGGGTTTCTGTGGGCTTGGCAAATGTTCCAGTTCCTCTTCGATATGGGTGTAAAAGGCTTTATAATGTGGTGGGTTGACCAGCAGCTGTGAGGAATAAAATTTTCAAACAAGAGTTTAATAATAATAATAATAATAATAATAATAATAACACTTTTTAAATTATGATGATAAAAATAGTGAGTATAAAAGAATCTGTGGTTTGATAAATGTGTCACGATGTAATTTTTTAAAAAATAGTGATGACAATACAAACACTATGTTACAGCATGACATACAGTACTGTTGTTACATCAAACTGTCAGATGGTGGCGCAATACCGCTCCTCAATTAAGATAATATTGCAAAAAATTTTTTGACTAAAAATCTAAATAATGGTTAAATGCAAATGTTAATGTTTGATCAGAAATTAATTAAATGCCCATAATAATTTAACCATTTAAAAATGTCTTAACCAACAGCGTTTTGCCTAATGTTTCTCTGTAGCTCACGTATCTATTAACTATAACACTTGCAGTTCAGGCCTTCTGAAATGTTTGATGTATTTTTAGCAGCCTCATTTTGAATGAAGACAGACAGAGACAGATGAGAGCAGTTTCTTCGACAGACTGTCTATTATATACAGTACCTGTCAAACATTTGGACGCAGGTTTTAATTCATTTTCTACGTTCCAGATTGGGGGGGGGAGGGGGGCTTGTGTTAGTTATTATATAATAGAGTTTGAAACACTTGCACAAATGTAATATATCTGAGGGGCGTTCAAGTCAAACCAAGACTCGTGATGAAACTCCTGGTGCCTGTGAATGACGATCCATGAACATTTAGCATGTGGAACACCTGATCCTTGAAAATCGACACACAATTTGCAACTTGCCGAAGAGACGCGTCTGTCTGTGGGAACCGTACAACGAAGCAGTAGCAGGGCAAAGTATGATTAAGTCCATTTCTGTCTAAATTGACCAAGCTTTTTGAATTGTGTTTTGACCGTTTGTATAAGGAGTTTTGCCCTGACATTGGTACATGCCTTTTACTTTACCTGTTGGATTACCAAGAAGTTATTATTATACTGTTTTGTCTGCTTATACTAAGAAATAAATAAAAAATAACTAGTAGGACTTTCCTCTTTTGCATCAACACCACTTGCACATTATAGGAACCCAGTACAGTCCTGACCTCGCTCCAAGTCACTTCCACAAGTTCGGGACATTCGAAGGAGTTCCTGGGAGGCCAGCGTTTCAGACATGAAGCAGGCAGTCCGATCATGGCTCCAGCTTGCTTCCTTAAAGGTGTTGAAGTACTTGGGAAGTGCATTAGTGTAGCAGGGGATTATATAGAGAAATAAAGGGAGTTTTTACTCTTATAACTGTGTTTTGGTATTCTGAAAAGCCAAAAATTCTCTCTTGACTTGAACGCCCCTTGTGTGTTATGGATAAAGACAGCTCTTTGGCAACTATTCTGCATCAGTGAGATGTTAAAACAGGTTTTTCTGTCTCAACACATCAGAAACAGATACACTTCGCTTCCTGAAACTATAAACAATGATTATTTATTATATATATATTTTTAAAAAATGTGTGTTTGTACTCACCACGGGATTTCATGTAGCATGAGTGACAGTTGAGAACACCGTTCCGGATCCGGACATCGGTTCCTGAGCTCGAGTCACCAAGTAGCCCTTTACACACACCGCACTGGGACACACAGGTCAGCCAGAGTGAGAGTTCAATTTTCTCAAATACCCATATACACGGGCAATTCAGAATAAACTGCGCAAACATGCACACACATACACACCACACGTGGATCTTACTTTAAAACACTGGATGTGGAAGAAAAGGGCTAAACTGTCAATGATCATGGCGGCTCCTTTCCCCAGAGGTTGTGAACAGCTGGAGCACAGCTTCTTCGCACTCACTGACCTGCAGAATTAGGCATGGTTTTAAATAAAATATCCCCTTTTTTATATAAATTACCTTCATTTCTTTAATTGATTCAAAGTCTTGTATAAGTAATTGTTTACTCTGATAGCAATACTACATATGATTTATATCTAATAATATCTTATTCAATAATAATAATAATTTGATAAGTATTTTAGTTCATTTATGTAAGGATTTTTATACAGTTTACAAAATATAACATTTTTAATGAATGATGACTTGAACCCCTTAACCGTCCAGATGAGGCATGGGGCGAGACAGCGTAGCTGGGATACGTGGAACGTGGGGTTAACTCGCCGCATAGTAGAGGGGAGCAGGAGCTTGACGGCGCATGGAT
>JAOTQY010000031.1:7466840-7477713 GCA_026413445.1 Dolichallabes microphthalmus
AAACAACAGAATTGCTTCTACCTCTTTTGTTGACCAAAGACTTCTGTGGCTGCTCTTTTTCTGCCATCTTCACTCGCTCTGATTTTTAAATGCGATCAGATACCACATACGCACCTTCTTCGCTGACAGTATAGAGTGAGAGAGTTCGGGCTTCTGGAAGGGCGAAAGTGCGGATGCGCGCGCGCGTCAGAACGCAGGTCAAAATAACTTTTTAAAAAAGTGAATAATCATTTTTTTCGATTACACCATTTTTGTGACCGTTAAGACCCGCAATCGAAATCGAAATTCGATTAATTGCACAGCCCTACCGGGTGATGCTGTAGCATCTCGCAACCAGAGGTCTAGATTGGCCGAGCTGATTGGCCGAGCTCTCTCAGATGAGAGGTACTTCGTGCTCCCACATTAATCACGGCTCTACAGCCAATCAGGGGCGTCTGTAAGCTTGTGCAAGCGGAAGGAGCGGATAGCGCTGACCAATCGCCGAGTGTGTTACGCCGCCCCTAGCGGTGCGTGACCGAGCAGTTCGAAAAGATGCGGTCGGCTGGCTTTGCGTGGTTCGGAGGAAACATGTGATAGTCTTCGGCCCTCCCGACTGAGTGGTAGTTGTAGCTTAATGTGGGAGCCCCCTAGTGACAGGGAGGAATTCGACCCGACTAAATTAGGGAGAAAATCGGGGAAAAAATCCAACAAAAATCATGGTGCTTAATGGGTTTTACAAATGCACAATGACACAATACTGTTCTTGCAAGAACTGTTCCAGAACAGCTGACCTTCATGTCTTGAAATAACATGTGTTATTTCATAGTTTTAATAGAAAAAAAATCCAGTATTGTTCCAGAATGTAGAAAATAAATCCAAATGTGTGTCCACTCTATTGTGTGGTACTGTAAAAAACGTTTCTATAAAACAGACAGGAAACTAAGTGGACCAGCAAAAATATCTCACACAGATAAAGCGAATGTAGAGAGAGAGAGAGAGAGAGAGAGAGAGAGAGAGTCCATACTGACAAAAAAACAAAAGAATTAGGGTCAGGGTTTCAGCAAGAGAGACAAAAACTGGAATGAAAATTGATTTGTGCTACTTTCCGGTCGGTACAAGGCACAAGAGTGACAGATAAAAAGAAAGAGAGAGAGACAAAGAGACCTCCTCACGCCTCATTCCTACCTATGAACATCAACATTAATGAATGCATCCCACCGTAGAAGTAAAATAGGTGGCGAGCGACAGCACATACCACGCACCTCACAAGCATGTAGTTAAGATCTACAACTCCACCTAAAAACAGGTCACGGTATTTATAGCGAGGCCTACATCTTGAACATCTTCTACCCCTGAGATAAGACGAAGAGAAACTTTCAATCAGGATCTATGAATAGAGTACACTGGCACATAGCGCAAACGGATGTAATTGTAAAACTTTTGCAGCACTGTGATTGTGAGTTAGTTACCATGACAACAAGAACCGATTGGTGAGATAAACAAGGCATTTTAGACCTTTATTACAAATTATACTGTTTATGTCTATTATTAATAATGGAACACAGTTACAATAATGTGCATTTACAGTATGCCTTTATGACGTTGGTGTTAGTAAGTAGAGTAGATAGTGGCAGTTAAATACGCTTTAAACAAGCAGAAAACTGTCTCCTTATGGACTTTAGCATGTTGTTATGTTTGAAATTAAAGTTCTCATAAATTACACTTTTTTAACAATTTAATACAGATCTCAGGACTCCCTCAGTGTGTGTGTGTGTGTGTGTGTGTGTCTTTGTGTGTTAAAGATTAAATCCCCATTCCTTTCATAACTTAAACTCCCTTTATGTCACTTCAACGTCTATGTAACAGAGTGAAGCAACAATTATATGAGGTCACAAAAGAGGAAAGATCTGTCCTAGCTAGATACATATTTTTTTGGTTTGTAGAAACACACACCAGAAGCATTTGGAAATCTAAAAAGACTATGAAGTGACTATAAAGTTCAATCCATCTACACTGAATGTTGGCTAACTGGAGTGACCTATGAAGTCACTCCGGCCAACCATCATTTAGTGAAGGCAGCTTGAATGAGTAGAAAAACAAATATTTGCCAGTATAAATGAATTTTCTAAATGCTTTGAAGATGCATTTGAATGACTAAAAGGTCAGAAGAACCGTTCTAAGAAACGTTCATTCATTCAAGTCATCTACACTGAATGATGGTTGGCTGGAGTGACCTATGACTTCATGCCATTGCCTTCCCTGCTGTAAAGGACATAATACATTGTTGAGGACTCCAACCTCCTGGCAACATACTGTAGAGGCACACACAACACACACACACCTATAACACGTGTCCGGACTGTAGAGGAAATCCACTGAGCACAAGGAGAACATGCACACTCCACACACTCCAAACTGGAGATGAGATTCGACCCCTGGATGTGAGTGGCGGCAATGCTAATCACTAAACCACCGGTGTATACTTGATTCTCATTCTCATTTGTGCCCTGATTAGTGTAATATGACATTCTGTCAGGTATACCATGTTAAATCCCTGACCTTCAATTTCCCTCAAAATACAGTTTCCAGCTGTCCAGGTTAGGCT
Source organism: Dolichallabes microphthalmus (assembly GCA_026413445.1). Classification (NCBI taxonomy): domain Eukaryota; kingdom Metazoa; phylum Chordata; class Actinopteri; order Siluriformes; family Clariidae; genus Dolichallabes; species Dolichallabes microphthalmus. The sequence goes on from JAOTQY010000031.1 coordinate 7,469,425, forward strand.
TTAGGTCTATCTTAATAATTTGGTCATGCTTGGCTTCTGTTGAATAAGTATAGGAAACTTTTGAAAAAGTCCTTAGTGAATTTGCACTTTAGGAGGTCAGGCTAAAAGAACAGATAACCAAATCCAATGCTGTGTGTTAATGGAAAAATACATACTGTAATAAACAATGTATTGTTGTTACATAATAGACACTCTATGGATAAAATATTTGGGCAAACCAATACTTATACTTTGATATGGAGTTGGTCCCCTTTTTGCAGCTATAACGGCTTTCACTCTTCTTGGAAGGTTGTCCACAATATCTTGGAGTGTTTCTGTGAGAATTCATGCCCATTCATCTTGTAGAGTGTTTATGAGGTCAGGCACTGATGTTGGATAAGAAGGCCTGGCTGGCAATCTCCATATTCCAGTTTATCCCAAAGATGCTTGATGGGGTTGAGGTCAGGGCTCTGTGTTCGGGCCAGTCAAGTTCTTCCATACCGAACTGATCAAACCATGTCTTTATAGTTCTCAGTTTGTGAACTGGGGAACAGGCATGTTGGAAAAGAAAAGGGTCTACCCCAAACTGTTGCCACAAAGTTGGAAGTATAACATTGTCCAAGATGTCTTGGTATGCTGAAGCATTAAGATTGTCCTTCACTGGGGATTAGGAGCCAGATTGAAACACCTGAATTCAATACGTACCTGGTTTGTCCAAATATTTTTGTCCATATATATATATACACGTGTGTGCGCGTCTTTAGAAAGATCTGGATATTTGTGTTTGGGCTCTAAATTGACGTAACACTTGGGCTGAGTATTTACTCTACAATAGAAATGGGTACTATATTTTGTAATTTGATATTATAATTATTATTATTCACTAAATACATCCACGTGCGAAGGAGAATTTACTTCACGCGCGCGAATATATTGCATGTGATATCGCGGCTGCGCTGTTTGTGCGCGTGCCGCCTGCCGCCGTAACCCGCCGCACGCGCTCACTGCTACTGGCAGGCCATATCCATCTACAGTACCACTCTCTCTCTCACACACACACGCACGCACAACAGGTGACGATACAATGTTTATAGCTCTTCAGCTATAAATTCATGCCGCGTTGTATTAAAATTCCACAAAAATACATAATGCACTGGAGGAAGCGCGCGCGACACCTGACTGACCTCGATCCATTTCTGCGCCTCCTGAAAAGCAGGTCCGGAGCTGCACTCGGCGGCTTCGTGGTGATCCGGTCGGGAACCGGAGCCCTCATCAGCACTGGCCATTTGCAGAGGAAGAAGTCCAATCGCAGTCCTGATTCCCCGCAGCACTGAATCAAACAAATCCTGATAGCCTGGACGGTGCCGATGAGCTGCTGTAATTTGCACCCAGAGCACCAGCGCAGTGCTCAGCACGGTCTGATCTAAAAATACGATGCAGGGGCAAAGAGAGAGAGGGAGAGAGACGCAGCTCCGCGCTCAGCCAATGCCAGGAGACAGCAGTGTGCACGAAAACAATGGAGGAGTTCCGTTATCGCTCCGATTCCCTCCGTCTGCTGCGACCAAATGCATCTCCGGTGGAGATGTCGTGCACTACGTAGTGCAGTCGTTCACACCATACGGAGTGCACCTATTTAGAGGGTGGCAATGTATTTGGAATGCTGCCGTCCTCTTGGTTTAAAAACGCTGCGCCGTTTTTATTTTATTTTATAAGGAAACTCTGATCACAGGATACTGAATCAGCTACAGTTTGCATGTGCTACCTTAAATGTCATAGTCAGTTTAAAGAAAATTTAATCGTTTATTCTTTCATTTTGGTGATTTGACAGTTGCTGGGGTTTTGAAGTTAGCCGATTCATCTTCTATACCACTGAGCCTGTACAGGGGCGAGGGTAGCTCAGGAGACTTTGGGCACAAGGCGGATGATTCAAGGTTATGAATGTGAACTTTGAATAACATCTGTGTGAGTTTTTAAAAAGAGGTAATATGGTGGTGCCAATAACCTGTCTCTGCTCACTTGAGAGACAGCGGTACATTAAGCAGCAGAACCCAGGGAAAACCATCGAAACGCCACCAGAAAGAAAACCTATTAATCACAACAAATTTTTTCTGTCGGTCACTTGAGACCACAGTAATATCCAATTTTTTTACTGACCTGGATATCTTTATCATGTTCATTTAGATTAGCCCTTATTTATGCTATTTGTAGGTCATTTAAAAATCACACACAAGTGGTAAACAGTTTCTTCACATTTATTAACTACATTAGCAGTGACCACAGAAAGAGAACAGTTTCCCTGTTAGCCAGAATGGGAAATATTTGCGCTAACAAACAGTGTCACTGAAACACCCCCCCCCACCACCACACACGCACACATTCGCTTTATAGATCAGAATAGCACTTAACACCAGATTACACACGCTTCCTGGCGAGGTGTGCACCTGAAATCCGAGCCAAACAGCAAGTTCAGAAGCTGAAAGCTTATTTAGAACTGAACCAAATCACAAGAGCATGTGTCAATTAGGCAACTTGTTCAAATATTATAAACAACTTACAAACAGAACAGAAGCCTGACAGCTATGAAGAAAGGCAGAGAAAATATTGAACAGTATGCAGGATTCAGAAGCAGGCCGTTTGTGTGAACTGATGTGCTCTGGCCTGTAAGGGAGGGGGGGGGGTGTTTTTGGTCATTTGATCAGTGTTGGGTACAGCTCATCTTCAGGCCTTACAGAGCGCCACAGCAGAGAATCGCACCTCCCCTTTCTCTCGCTCTGTAAATTCACGACACACCTTTGCAGCATCCTACAGAGAGAAACGTTGAGTACTACTATAATTTATAAATTTATTTAATCTATAAATTAGTAAATTAATCATTACCATGACAAAGCTGTCTGGTTTTGTTGCACCATGGTTTACAGGTCCTTTCAGTCTGCCATCTGCAAACACACATTTTAATCAAACAATGTAGGGCTAAACATTTTACCTAACCTGACGCTTAATGCAAGGAAATGCATTTATCTGAATCCATTTTCAATATACTACATGATCTCTTTACATTTTATATTTCATACATTTTTAATGCATCGTTTGTGCAAACGTCACAAAAACTACTGAACGGATGTTAAAACCTAGAGGAAGAGGAGGCCTCCGAGTGGCGCAGTAGGTAAAGCGCTCGCCCTATCATCGCATATTCGAACCCCGGGTGATGCTGTTTTCCTCTCACAGCCGGAGGCCCCGACAGAGCTAAATTGGCCGAGCTCTCTCAGCGGGGAGGGATGAGAGGTATTTGTGCTCCCACATTAATTGCGGCTCCACGCCATTCGGGGCGTCCGCTCCCTCCGCGTGCGCGAGCTCGCAGATAGCGCTGGCCTCGAGTGTGTTACGACGCCCCCAACGGTGCGTGAGCGAGCAGCTCGAAAAGATACGGTCGGCTGACATCACGAGGTTCGGAGGAAACGCGTGATAGTCTGCGGCCCTCCCGGCTGAGTGGTAGTGAGTAGCCTTAATGTGGGAGCCCCCTAGTGACAGGAGGGAATTGGACACGACTAGATTGGGGAGAAAATCGGGGAAAAGGAATTGGACAGGACTAGATTTATTTTTAAAAAATAAATAAATAAATAAATAAATAAATAAACCTAGAGGAAGAGAAAATACTTGAAACCTGGATGGAAAGGGGGCGGCTTAGGGGGGGGGGATAGTTTCTCTCAATTCAACAGATGGTGCTGTACATTTAATACTGTACATGCTTATGAGTGTTCAATTGAAATCTGCTTAATAAACGTGGTCCTCGCACCTACAAAAATTTTAAGTTTGTTCAACTTGCACCATCACCCCCCGGGGGCATTAGACAGAAGGCACAGTGGATGCATATATTTAATGGAAACAAGCCAATACCATTATGACAATTTTTTGTCTAGACCCCAAAAAAGTCCCAGAAGCCGTCCACCCTTTTGCATTTTCAATGTCTAGAGATCACATGGATATATAAAAAACCTTAGAACAAAAGGACCCTTCTCACACTATGACATGGTGCTGAGGTCATAATGTTTGGGCCCAAAAATATTTTAATGTTCGCTCCTGATAGAGGTTTGGTATTTACAATGCCTATTGTAAATTGTATAAAATCAGTGCAGCATGGCTGCTGATAAATACATAAAATTATAGTCCTAGGGCATTTAAATAAAAATAGAGTATTCAATGTAATTCAAATATAACTTAAGCTAAGCAAACATCTATCCATGATAGCATATCGACTATATAATAAGAAGTCTTGTTAGTGATAAATTATTTTAATACTCCAAGGACAAATCTGTATTAATTTAAAGGAAAGTAACAAACAAGCCATACCACATGTTCCCAGTGCAATCAATATAAGAGATAACCTACCGAGTTCATGAAGCTGACCGTTTACGTTGACAAAGGTGATGAAATGAAAGTTAACCTTGTCGGCTTCAGGCTGATTCCAAAGGGGTTAAAAATAAATAAGTACAATTAAATTAAACAGTAACATTTTATTTTTGTGTGGGTGCAAATGTGCACGTTTCTTACACGACACTGTCCCTCAGCTGCAACTTCATCATGAGCTGTCTGGATTGCCTGTGAAGTACAATAAGAGTAAAATCTCTGTAAAAAAATAAAAAATAAATAAATAAAATAAAAGTCTATGTACATAAAGTAAATGAAAAATGTTTAAAAAATAAACTATAAATAATTTGAGCTTTTATTTAAGAAATAAAAAGCCCATGAATGTATGTGACTGAAGCCCCATCTACTGTTAAACCCACACACTGCAGAAAAAAAAAAAGAAAAGAAAAAGGCAGACAGGGTGGAAGAATTTCTAATTCAATACGAACAAATAGAAAGCACTTAACCAGCCTCCTGGTGTCAATTTTCATTTTTCACTTATACTGCAGAAGTACCTTATTTTGCTCCAGCTGTTTGGCTCGTTCATCAGGGGACATTCCAGCAGTTTCTTCTAAAAATTTCTTCAAGGCAGAATCACCCTCTGGATAACAACAAAATGGATCTTTGTGACATTTTTGTCTCTTTCTGAAAAATTCTGTTTGTAGTGCGACTCTGAAATAGTTGCAATCTGATATTACTGCTATGGCATATTCAGTGCCACCCTGGATGCACCATTTAGCAAATGGGTGTGCCAGCAAAATAATGACTAAAAGTTAACAATAAGGCTTGCATGAAGACTAGTCAGGCATCCAGGTTAGTGAAACCCACCTATTAAAAATTAATTAATTGTAAATGGCAAGATTAGATTGGAAAGGACTGCACAAGTCGAACTGACCAAAACTGAGTTGATCCCGATTGTTGGCCACAGAATGCAGCAATCCGACAGACCCACAGGAGTTTACGATTGTCTGACTCAGAAAGTAGACGTCCTTGCATGGGTCAACCGACTGCTTGGAGCGAAACTCCTCATGCTGAAAAGGAAAAGGTAAATCAATATCAAGTCATTTAGCATTAAGTACAGGATTTTTTCCTATATAATTAATGCCATCAAGGCTGACAAATATGACAATATACAGCACACCAGCATCACCACACTATTTGGAGAAGTGTGTTTCACCTGTTGTGTTAAGGGGAAGAGGAGCATCAGAGCACAGCAGGGCGTGGGCACCCCAGCCACGGCTTCGTCCTCAAAGCCCAAGACATCCACAAAGTGCCAGTCTGGCTTCACACCAAGCTTACTCAGCACCTACACACACAAACACGCCAATCTAGTTACTAAACACCCCCAGGAAGCCAATTACTACAACCCAGACATCAGGCCATGATGTAATGTCAATTAGAGACGTCACAAACAATACAATCCTCACATCTTTATACAATATACATATTTTATATATTTCACAACCTAAACACCAGTACCAATTAAACTATAACCAATAAAACCGAATTATGTGGTAAACCCGGGCAGAGATTAGGCCAAAATTAATCCAATCTGACAGTTATCCAGTTTTGTAAGAGCAGGTGGCTAAAGCCGAGCCTACGCCCATTCCCTGAGGAACATTAGTTTTCTCACAAGCTTCTCCCATGACTCGGCAGTCTCACCTTATTCAGCATCTGCAACACAATAATAAATATAATAAATAAGTAATTCAAACATATATACGTTAAAAGATGGTCCAGAAAAAGTGTGTGTGTGGGGGGGGGACACGTTAAAAACAATAAGCACTAACCTCAGGGTTTATTTCCATTGCTTTCCACTCCATACTCGCGTCTGATTTTTATTTGTTTCTTCTCAGGAAGCTAACACGCTAAAGAATCAATCCTAACGGAAGAGATTTAAAAATATAAAACCGTGCACGCGGTTGATATGCGAGCGGACATGTCCCATTTTTTTCCAGACCGGGGGGTGTGTGTTTCCAAACACGCTTATTTGCTAACGGGTTTTCACCTGTTTCAATCTCTCAACTCTTTATTAAACACGATTTCTGGGTCGTGTTATTCGTACATCATTTTAATTAATAAAAATAAAAAGCTAGAAAAAAAAACAAAAAAAATGTAATCTCCACTCGGAGTGAAAATAGACCAGTCCACAGTCAGATGATTCTAGAAACCACCAGTAACAGCCTGAAACGTCTGAATCAGTTCATACGTCTAATCAATACAGTAGTTTAATACTCTGGTTAAGGATGACTCTCAAAATAATGTATTTTTATAATTTTATCAGTTTATCACGGGTTTTCCAACAACAACAACAACAAGAGTATTAATAGAAATTGTGCATTATATAAAATATGCATTTTGTTTTGTTGTAAATGTCATGCTTGAACATTACATTAGGCCTTGTAAGTTAATACTGTTGATCAAGAGGACAATTTGGTGCAACAGCAGTTAAGGTTCAAACACTGGTTGTATGCAGTGAAAGCAAGGTATACAACACAATAAGAGACAGATCTACAAGGCATCACTCCAGTGATGCATGACAGATTGCAAACTGGCTTCCAAACAACACTGAAGTAAACATTCCGACCCAGTTTTGCCCCTATATTATTAATAGAAAATAAAGTAAATTTGATTAAAATTGAGTATTCTCACTCACTCATTGTCTATACCACTTTATACAGGGTCGCGGGGGCCTGAAGCCTATCACAAGACAATGCTTTCAACAGGTCTGAAGATCAGTCTGTGGCACTGCTGGTGTTATGGAAGCCCAGGTTGCTCTGATAGCAGACGTCTCACATCTTCCTCTTCACAATACCCCATAGATTCTCTATGGGGTTTACTGTAGGTTGGGCACATTTGCTGGCCAATTAAGCACAGGGATACCATGGTCCATAAACCAGGTATTATTACTTTTGACAGTGTGGGCAGGTGCCAAGTTCTGCTGGAAAAGGAAATCAGCATCTTAATGAAACTGATCAGCAGAAGGAAGCACAAAGTGCTCCAAAATTTCCTGGTAGACGGCTGCACTGACCTAGGACCAGATAAAACACATTGCACCAGCACCAGAAGATGAAGTGGCTCCCCAAATCACCACTGACTGTGCAAACTTACCACTGGACCTTAAGCAACTTGGATTCTGTGCCTCTCCTCTCTTCCTCCAGACTTCAGGACCTTGATTCCCAAATTAAATGCAAAATTTACTTTCATCTGAACGCCTCTGATGTTGTCTCTGGTTCAAGAGTGGCTTGACGCAAGGAATGCGACTGTTATAGCCCATGTCCTGGATACGTCTGTGTGAAGGCTCTTGAAGCACTGACTCCAGCTGCAGTCTACTCTTTGTGAATCTCCCCCCAAATTCTTGAATGGGTTTCGTTTCACAATCCTCTCACAAGCTATCCCTGTTGCTTGTGCACCTTTTTCTATCACATATTTTTCTTGCCATTTAACTTTCCAGCAATGTGCTTAGATACAAGAAGCAATGTACAATAGATACAACAACCTTTTGTGTCTTAAGCCCTATTCGGACAGGACTAGTTTTTCAAACAACGTTTGAGTTAGAATTTTTTTCAGACGATGTCTGTCATTTCATGTATGCATTCGGACGGGAATAACATATCAGTGTTTATTACAGAGGTAGGAGTGTCTGTGTTTTACATGTGGGCTTTGCACAAGACCACATGTCCACATCTACGTCCATTACTGGTGGGCAAACTTGAACACCGGCGCGCTAGATGTAGTACGGTAGTTTGCGTTGACCAAAACACAAAAGAAAACAGAATTTGGAAAAAACATTTTCGGCAATCACAGACATTTGCATTCGGACGGGGTTAGATTTCTCAGAGGACCGCCGAGTTTGCTGAAAAACAGTAGGTAATTTGCTCTGGAATTTTTTACAGAGGTCGTGTG
>JAOTQY010000031.1:7768615-7779979 GCA_026413445.1 Dolichallabes microphthalmus
ATATATAGACCTAGTCGCTCCTCCACACCTAGAAATGCACTATGAGCTCTGGGACTGCTTTAACACCATCATGTTTGACATGTTAAAGAACTTTAATATGTGCTTTAGTGTTGTAAAAATTCGCGTTTTGTTTAAAAAAAAGGAAAAACGCTGTATGTTAACTCCCTGGCCAGTTTAATAGGAACAGCTGTACTTGTTTTCATCTTCATCATCTTTTATACCGTTTATCATGTGTACAGACACGCAGGGGCCTGAAGCCTATCCAAGCGGAAGGTACACTAGGGTGCCAATCACATCACACTATTGGCAATTTGGAAATGGCAATTAACCTGATCTGCATGTCTTTGGACTGTGGGTTGGGGAGCATGGGCAGATCATGCAGACTCTACACACACAGACCTGAGGCAGGAATCGAACCCTCAATCCGGGACATGTGAGGCTGCAGTGGTAACCACTACTCCATGCACACGTTCTCATTAATGCAATTATGATCAGATCTGCTGGTTATGTGGCAGCAGCACAGAAACAGGGCAAGAGCTTCTGTTAATGCTCGCATCAAACATCAGCATGGGGAAAACATGTGACTTTAACCGTGGCATGATTGCTGCTGCTGCCAGATGGGCTTGTTTGTGTGTTTCAGAAACTGCTGATCCCCACACATTTTCCACACTGTAGAGCAGGGCTGCATGATTCTTTCAAAAAATATGAATCTCGATTTTTCTCCACGGGAACCAAGATCACGATTCTCTCATACAGTATGATTCTCTCTTCTTTGTTCTTTTTTTGTTGTTGACCATAGTAAAAAAGAAAATGTTTTGAAATTGATCATTTAAAGTGAATAAGCTATTGAACATAAACAGAATATTCACAATAATAAATAAAAAAATAACTGATAAATAGCACCTGTGCTTTTGGGACACATTTATCATTATTATTATACATTTTATTATTATTATTATTAGAATACAATTAATGTTACAGAGTTTGTTAAGTAGATTGTAATTAAAATTCAGATTACAGTATAGAATGTTTTTGTCACCATGGATTTTGTTGCTCAATCTAAACATAGGTCTAATATGTTTCTTGTATAATTCTGTAGACCGTAGTGTTGTACATTTGTAATACTGATAATATTCTTGGGTGGCTCGAGCGGATTATCTGCATTTACATTATTTCCTATGGGAAAATGCGTTCCACAATACGAAATTACGCCTTCAATTTGTTTGACTTTGAATAGGTGCGACTGTATTTGACTGAATCTTTCGCAAATCTCTGGCCTGATTGGTGAATTAATTAACTGATTAGTGTATTTGTTTTGCACTGTGTGTGAGTGAGTGAGTGTGACCAATGAGTGTGCAATCTGGCATTGTTGCTAAGTAAAAAAGTGCATGCAGGGAATTACATTTAAGTAAATCTGAGTCATTCAGAATTGAATTGAGATCATCATGAGAGATTATTTTTTTTTATCAATTGTGCAGCCCTTCTGTAGCATTTACACATCATGGTAAAAAAAACAAAAAAACAGGCCATAATATATAGACTATAGTAACTGAAATAAGTGCTATTTCCAACCGTGATGAGCAGAAAGGTAATTCCCGAATGCACGACACATTAAACTACAAAAATAGAACAGCACACTGAGTCCACACTGAGGACTATACTGCATTTTGGGACATGGACAATCAAACAGCTGCTGACACACATACTATATCATTTCATTTCATATTTCACATTTCAGTCACACTGCTGTTGTCATACCCACACACAATATTTTTACACTTCTATATTTTTATACCTCCACCCACCATCCATCTAGGAACATCGGTAGTCCAACTAGGGACCGTGGAGACCAACGGGGACCATTCTATTTATTTCTGACCGGTCAACACTCTCACACACTACAGCAAGTTGGGAAGGCCAATTAGCCTAATCTTTGGAAGGTGGGAGAAAACCAGTGGAAACCCACCAAGCACAGGGAGAACATGCAGACTACATGCACACAGACCCCGACTCGGGAATCGAACCCAGGACCTGGAGGTGCTTGATTGGCTCGTATTGTTCATCTTTACATAATAATTTGAGCACAAATACAAAGTTTTATGCTCATGTTTCCAATTTTGTCAGTAAAAACTAAAGTTAAAGATCTGATTATAGAGTCAGAATTTGGCACACATGGGGTCCCGTACATGGAATGAAAACCAGAGCCGTTCAAGAACTGTTCCTGATCCCATAAGTCATAGTAGTCATAATGAAGCTATTAGAAATTTACACATTGATTAAAGTCATAGTGTTGTCATGTCGTGAGTGATCATACATCACACCACAGTTGTGTATCAGCTCGTAATATCTCTGCTCAGTTCCTACAGTCACGCTATACACAAGTTAGTCTCTACCAGGCGATACTACACAGCGCTCTCCAGTGGGAATGAACCAAATAGGCTAAACAGACGGGGGTGTCTGTGCGCACCATTCAGATTTCAAATGAAAATAAAACAAACGTACAGAAAGTCAATTTGGCTGTGAAATTGTATTAGTAAAGCTAATTAAAACGCCTAGTGCCGAAATCGAAATAGAGTTCTAATCTGAAACATTTAATGAGACACTTTGAAGGGGGACGATGCCTTTGAGGGTCATACTCAGGATTAGTACAGTGTTCACTTTCAATCCTGTAGTACGTCAGGTTTAGAAATAAAGCATTTTACAGACAAAATTATTATTACTGCTGTTTTTTCTTTTCTTTTCCAGGGCAAAGTGTTCATTTGAAATCGGGGAACAATATTAATTTATTCATTTTGATGAAAATCTCTGCATGCAAACACAACCAGCTTAGATACTCGTCCTCCGACTAATAAATCTGATCAATCAGTTCTAGCAGAATTCAATTATTACCTAGAAACTATAATGAAAATAGATAGAAAGCTGCACTTTTTTATTCCGAAAGGCTTTTCTGTGCGAGTCTGTTGATTCTCCATCAATGTTCCCGGCTTCATCCACGGCCCATCCTGATAAACCTTAGGTTTAAACCTCTCTCGATTGATCACTTTCTAATTACCTTTTCTTATTGATTATGGCATCAAAGCCGCTGGCGGCAGCACACAATGACAGACACACACACACACACACACACATGTGCACGTACACTCAGCATCGAACAAATTAGCTCAGACTAAAAAAAAAAAGACTCAAAGGTCAGACAAAATGAGAGACAGTGAGAGAAAGAGAGAGAGAGAGAGAGAGAGAGAGAGAGAGAGAAAGGAAGACAGAGCAATATGAGTTTGAGAGAGACAAGAGGAAAGAGAAAGAAAGAGAGAGATGAGGTGGGGAATGATAAATGATGTGCAATGCCAACTGCTGTTTCTATAAAAAGCAGCGAGGCAAAGAGAGAAAGATGGAGAGAAGTGAGGTGACAGAACGAAGGAAGCCCTTTTCCTCGCCGCCCTTTTCTCCTCATTTGATCCCTCAAGCAAATCCCTCGGAGTGTGCAATTTCTGCAATATTAGTAACTACAATTCAAAGACACATTCACCTTCCACGTGTCTGACAGACAGCTGGTGATTTATCTTGTAAGCCCGGCGTGAAAGTTTGCAATATTTTCGACGGCGCCTGCCAAAATAGCACATGCTCCGGTAATGTGAAGCTCTAGGGTTTGGGTCCACGCGATAAGCCGCAGCCTAACACAAAATAATGCCATTACTGTATTATTTTTCATTCATATTCCAGCTTTAACAAAAGGACACTGTGAAAAGCGTGTTAAATTCAAAAATAGCTTTAAAAGCTTTTTTTTTTTTTTCTCTAAACACACTAGTTATAGGAGCGTATTGTGGGCTGAGCCGGATGTTAAATTTTATTCACATTGCAAATTAAACGGAACAGAATGAACAGGTGGCTGGACGGCTGTCTAAAAAAAAGACATCAGACATTAGTCATAATGTTGCAGCCGAGACAAACAACATTATCTTCATAAGACATTACATTTCTGAAATGTAGAGAAACAGAACTTCTGCCAGTTGAGGCTCTGCGATGCTAACCATCGTTGAGGCTAGTCCCTTGGGCAAGACCCTTAACCCTGTGCCCAAACAAATTCAATCTGTCGTTGCCAGTCCCAATGCCCAGATGAGAAAGGAGGAGGGTTGGGCATCGCCCTGACAACCCATTACTGCTATTGAAAAAATGTCACATGATCTTCTCAGCTGCACGGGAGAACAAAAACAAAAAATACCAATGCAAATAATATAGTGCAAATAAACTGCAGTATCACTGTGTACTGCAATGTAATAAGGCTAATTACGAAATGCAATAAGGACCATTTTTTTATTTTCAGTTTGGGAAAAAATTTTTCCTAATGTACACATGAATGACACATAACTATTTCAAACTGCTACTGTACATATGCTTCATACTTATGTCTTATACGCTATGACCTTGTACAGTTTGGGCTAAATGTGACAGTGAACACATTGCCGAAAGCGAAAACATTCAAAAATGTGTGTTTTTGTCATAAGTTTGTCAAAACTACCAGCCAGACATAATATTGGCTGCTGTGATTGAACCAAATGTGTTCATTGGATTTTTGGAGAATGTTGAAGCAAAAATAACAGTTTCCCCAACAGTCATGGACTTCTATGTTAGGGTTCTGTCATTATCTACTGAATAACAGTCAAACTGGTAGAGACGGAGGCTGATGATGGATTTTTTTTCTAACTGGGCTTCGGACCGGCCCTGCATCCATTGGCTGGTTTGTATGGGGCGTAGGGGTAAAGGTCTTGCCCAAGACCCCAATTGTGGTGACCTGACACTAACAATAAAAAAATCACACTGATAAAAAAAAAACCTGCATAGAATATTCTTGACCAGTTTACAATCCTGCCAGAATGGATTTATCTCGTTCTGCCCCACTGTCGTCTTAATGTAATAGTTTACTTTTTGGTGTTTCCATGGAAATTAGACTACTGGATGAAACCCCAAATCATAGCACCGTGAACCTAATTTATGGGTTTAGATCTCAGAATCATAAAAAAAGGCCATACATTATCGTCATAATAACAGCACACAGACTTGCACGACTGTTGCTAGGCTATACGGGAAGAACCAGCTCTCTCCCTCGTTCCCTAAGGAGTATCGCACATTCTCTGAACGTTTGCTTATTAATCCGGATATCGTCCGAAACAGAAACGTAGCAATCATGTTGCATGTATTATCTTAAGCACGGAAATGAAGGTTGGAATCCAGTTGGAAAATTGAAATGTGTGTCTGTAAAGAAAGGAGGCATATATTAGTGCGAAAGTGTGTTAAAAACCCATGCCATGTGTGAATGTGTTACAGAAGTGAGATGGAACCTGTGGGTGTGTGTGCATGTGTGTTTGTGTGTGTGTGTAGTGCTCATGAACCACCTCCATGGTGCTACTAAGCTTAGCCACAGAGCTGTGCTAATTGGAGCTCACAGTCTAGCCTACCCTGAGGCACTGTGTGTGTTCGTGTGTGTGCCAACCACATGAGGTACTGCATATTATCCACCAAGAGAATTGAGGAATGGCATTGTGTCATGCTATGGAACACACTTGAAATTAAGCTTAACCTCATCATTGCACTATTAAGGAGCTAAGAGGATTTAGAGCAGAACTGGACGAAGAAAGCCTCTATTATAAAACTGAAGAACATGCATGACAGTATTTTAAAGAAATAATTTTTTTATTATTATTATTATTGAACATCACACCTTATATAACCTAAACACTAGTCAGACCCTGCCTTTTTCAGAAAAGGTAAAAAAAAAAAAAAAAAAAACTGTCATGCAGCAGAGGACTGTAAAAACACACATCAAGTCAAAAGCACTGATAATCGGACATTCCTAATTAACGCAATTTTCCTCAATCATCATCAAATCTGCAGCACTTTCCATAGATTTCATTTGTGCTTTAATAGACACAGCTCACATCCTGGCCTACTTTCTGAATCTTCCAGGTCTCAACACACCACTTGGTGATTGCCTGCGTACAGTATAAGACGTGTGTATGTGGGAAAAAATAAACAACGCTAGATAAATCCTGATTATGTTCAAGAGTTTTCCAGCGTTTGAGGAATGTTTGAAATATATTCCAATGTTTTCCAGGTGGACGACTCATGGTGGCAGGTTGCCAGAGCCATTCCATTCAGGAATGTCGTAACTGTCTCTCTGCCAAACTAGTCTTGGCGAATCAAACAGCAGCTAATCATGTTTACATTTTCATGCATACATGTACATGTTTATCTACTGTAAGTGTGTGAATGTGCGCGTTTACCTAAAGCCCATGATCTTATAGGCGTCAGGCAGGTAGCAGCGTGTGTTCTCCATCTGAGCGGGGTCGGAGTCACAAATCTTGTCATCTGTGCGTCCATAGTTGGCACTTTCAATCATGATGACATCAGTGCCCGGGCAACGCAGCTCGATGGGGTAACCCTCACACGAGAGCTCGCGGCGAACCACGGCCATGGGCACAGGCGCGCGACTCAACACTACAAAAACATAAACACACACACAAATATAATGGAATTAATACAACATTCAAACTCTTTTGATTTGGAAAATTGCGATTGAAAGTGATACTAAAAGTAAGAGAAATAGGACAAAATTTCTAATAAACGTCCTATTTGTACCAATACAGTCTGTATTGTATTTATTACTGAAATTTGTGAACTACATTTCATACTGCCGTATGCAAAAAAAAAAAAAAGTTTTACATTTACATTTAATTCGGTCACCTTTACCGTTTATTTATGACACACAACGTGATGGCCTATTCATGTCATTCAGTACATTTAGGTCATCAGCTGACAATTTTATTTGCATAAGCCTTGGCCCGAGCAACTGAAGCAACCCCAGATCATAACACTGCCTCCAAAGGCTCGTACAGTGGGCAGTATGCATGATGGGTGCATCTGCTTAACTTTCTGGCCAGTCGCTCTGAAACCGGGTCCACCTGGACTCATCAGACCACATAAGCTTTTTCCATTGTTCCAAAGTCCAATGTTCATGCTCTCTAGCAAACAGAAGCTATCTATGATGCAACTTCACCAAGAGTTTAAGTGATCTCAGATCACTGTCATTTGCATTCATTTTCTAACCACATTTCTTCCACAAAGTTGTTCTATAATGTGTTAACTAATGTGACTAAAATGGTGAGTTTTATTTTCCCCAAGCATTGTAAAACTGTACAGTTATCAAATCAGAATAGATTGCATGGAAGATTACGATTTAATCGTAAATCTTTCATAAATCGTAAAAAAAATTAATCAAAAACATAATTTGTAGGTCTTAAAAAAACAGAGCATTTTTTGCATTACTGCTATTATACATTTTATTGTGCAGGATAAAGTAACTTTTTTTTTTTTTTTTGCACAACCAAGGCAATATGAGGAATTAAATTTTATTCCAATTTAATCTACGTACTACTGTATACAAACATTTACAAAAAAAAAAAAAAAGGGTCAGACAGGCAAAGCGATTGAGAGCACAGACATATATGATCATGTGATTGTATGGTTGTTTTTGTTTGCTACTGTGTGACAAAAAATCTTAAGAATATAAGCATTTTGTGAGTTCAACATTTTAGCAGTTTAATTTTCATATTCCGGTAACCGTAAAATTTTCTTTATTTAAAACTAATGCTAACTTTGCTTTTACCCGACATATCCGAAAACGCAAATGAAAAATTCAATGTCTGAAAAGCCTCTGATGACAAACACTGCAGGTCTCCTTTTATGAGCAGCTGCTTTCCCAGATCTGTGTGAGTTTGAAGGGTTTTTTTTTATACAGTGGTACCTCGGCATACAAACGCCCCACCTCACAAATTTTCTCCTTAAGAACCAAAATTTTGGCCTCCGAGTGGCGCAGTGGTAAAGTGCTCGCCCTATCATCAGGAGATCGCTGGTTCGATTCCCAGGTGGTGCTGTAACCTCTCACAGCCGGAGGTCTAGAGAGAGCTGATTGGCCGAGCTCTCTCAGAGGGGAGGGATGAGCGGTACCCCGTGTTCCCACATTAATCACAGCTCTACAGCTAATCAGGGGCGTCTGTGAGCTCGCGCATGCGGAGGGAGCGGATAGCGCTGTCCTCCGAGTCCATGTCCATGAGCGAGCAGTTCGAAAAGATGGCGTCAAATGGTCGGAGGAAACACGTGATAGTCTTCGGCCCTCCCGACTGAGTGGTAGTAGTAGCCTTAATGTGGGAGCCCCCTAGTGTCGGGGAGGAATTTGGACACGACTAAAAATAGGGGGGGCGGGGATGGGGGGAATCCAAAAAAAGAATAAAAAATAAAGAAATAAAGAACCAAAAATTTGCAAGAAATTTGCCTCGATATGAATTTTCGGCATCCGAGCGACTGAACCGAGCCAGACCGAACACCAGCTTATATGTCTTTTCTAAATGTTTTGATTGTTTTTATATGCAAAAATATGATTATAGTAATATTTTGTAAGATTTAATGGGTGGCTGGACGGATTATCTGCATTTACATTATTTCCTCTGAGAAAATGCGTTTCAAAATACGAAATTTTGTAGTGCATTTCCCTTACGTAGCATCCAATCTAATGGCGTCAGACAATTAGCTCTCATAATATTTTTTAAAGCCAATGTACGGCTTTCACACTCATACTCCATCATGTTCACTCCTCTAATGTCTAATCAGAAAACAATTGTTATACAGGACGAGCTACATACATCGAAACGTCTACTCTTTGCAACCACGGTAAGCTGAAAAGGATCTCAAAACTCACTCTACATCAAAATTCTGAGGTGGAATACCACACGTATAAACAACAGCCCCATTCTTCAGTAATAACTATCAGCTAAAGGATTGTTTTTAACCTGAACTATCAAACAGCTACGGTTCTTCTATTTTCCAAACATTGAAACGTTTTTTAGCTTTCATTGAGGCAGAATGGACTTGACATATTGTAGGTCGCTTTGCCTCGGGGTCAAATGGTTTGTGCTATGTGAATGCTGAAGAGACGGTGAAATAACCTGACAGCGGATTCACTCCAGCTTTGCTTATATGCTACCATGCAACCTTAATAAAATTAAACAACAATGGAGCTGTACTTTCAGCTAATTCCCCAATCTCGATGTTCTGTGTGTGTGTGTGTGTGTGTGTGTGTGTGTGTGTGAGAAAGAGAGAGAGAATCGCTCTCATTATCTTGATCCCTCTCTCGCTCTCTCTCTCTTTTTCACACACTCACACAGAGATTTTTGAAATCAATCTATAGGACATTAGGGATGAGAATGACACCCGACTTCCTGCATTAATTAAATAGGCACTGGAAAGAGAAGCTAATTAAAACCCCAGGCTGACTGACAGGATCGAGAACCAATGGAGCATTAGCGAGATGAGCTGTCATCCAATCGGCATTAGCCATTCCAGTCATGTTATTGCTGTTCCTTCCCCTTGAGACTTGATTGACACACACACACACACACACACACACACACACACACATCCTGAAGACCCCTTACGATGTATGAAGCTTGCTCTCGGTGATAAATGCAGAGAACAGCAGAATTTGTGTGCGCGCATATGTGTGTGTGGCGTACTCTATGCCAGTCTAGAACTACTGTATTTCTGTGGGCCTTATACACTACATAAAATTGAGAGGCATTCAATTTGTTTTTTAACCTTATACGTTTACTTATACTTTTATATTTGTGATTATTGACTTTTTTATTTATTTCTTTATTTAAAAAAAAATGTTATGCAGTATTTCCTTTCTATCCTGCGAAAGTTTGCTGTTACAGTCACAATTAGGTTTAACAAGAGAAAGGCTTGATTAGTTCCAGGTTCCGGAATACACTTCAGCTCCGTACATGACGAGATACAGCAGAGGCTCAGCTCAGGTATTTTCGACGATGAACCGAGATAAGAAATGTAATGGTGATGAAAGTGATTCTGTAGGAAACCAGACCAACACAGTCTAATACCTTAATCTCAGAATTTCCTTACAAAATATATTTTGCATATGACAGACGATATTAATTAAAAAGATTAATATGCGAGTGGATGTTACCCTTAATTACTTCCTGATTAATCAAATTTGGCCCGACTGCTGCTGAAAAAGCATAAAAAAAACATTATGTAGACGTTAGCGTTTCTGCTTCACACTATATACAACATATGAACATTTTGACAGCAAAATGAGATAAACTGCATTTTTAGACATTAAGTCAAATTATTTTCCTCTGACAAAAAAGGTTCATAAATTTTTTTTTATAATAAACAAATGAATTTACTGTACTTTAATTACCTCTATATAGCCTGTTTATTTGTAATCTATATAAACTTTTAAACTTACACATTTTAGCCAAACTGCAAAACGGCGCGGCTGTGTTACACGTTTATTGAGTTATAAATTTATGCATAATTAGGGGCATGCCTGTTTTGAGTGACAGCTGCATCACACATACCCTTTGTAATATGGGAGTTGACAGGAACACCGTGTAGAGTACGGATGATGGAATTTATTAAAATTCAAAGTTATATTAGAATATAAATTGACGTTATCCACCGAAGCATTTTATCTCAGCTAAGGCTAAGCTAGCTAGCTTGTGGCATCCAAGGTAAGTAGCCCAGGTTACAACCAACTTTGTTCGTTCCATCCATTTGCCCATTTATTCCTTAACTGGGGTTTAAGCGGCGTCAGCTCTTACCAAGATGGTGGAGACCAGAACCCCCACAGTACAGCTTCAAAACCTCTCTTCAGAAAATACACGAGCGACGTCATGGAAGGTTTGTCCAGTTCTTATACAGTATATGGTCCTGACAAGACAGTTGCATCACTTCGTGAAGCGAAGCAGATCTAGCAGCTGTGCAAAAACAGCAGCTGCAATGAGTAAACTAAATGTGTTCAATAGATTTTTGGAGAATGTTGAGGTCAATTAAATGAAAATGTAAACTGTGTTGCTGATGCTGCTTTATAAAGTACAGGTATGTGTAACTTACAGTAATGTCCATAATAACTTCAAAACATCTATTTTTTTCAGTAGCACTGGTTTTCCTAGGAGCCCATATGCATTCATGGTAATATTTTTGGAAGAAAATTAAGAAACTAACATTAGAACACTGAAAACAGTTTTACTACTCAAAACTCAACCATTATATTACTGATTTAAAACTTTCATAGTTAAATAACCATGAACGCAGCTGTAGGCTGATTATTATCTATTGTGCCAAAACTGTAGCAGGTGGCGTTATAATGTTTTGCAAAATCACACTAAATTCACACTTATATAACGAAAACAATTGTGACATAACATTTTGCCATTTGTGCTTTTTGACACTCTTGTGACTGAAGGAAAACATGCACAGACTATTTTCTGTCAGTTTGCAATACTTCTTACT
>JAOTQY010000031.1:7850557-7864190 GCA_026413445.1 Dolichallabes microphthalmus
TCGAGCCTGCCCCGGGAATCGAACCCGGACCCTGGAGGTGCAAGGCGACAGTGCTAACCACTACACCACCGTGCCGCTCATTTCTTTATATTAAGCAAAATTTAATAAAGTCAATTAAATTAAAGAAATGACAGGCTGCAAAGTGCCTAAAGATACATATAAAACATTGGTTGTTTACAGCCGATCTATAACGTCTACACACTCCTGATAAAATGCAAAGTTTTTGAGAGCAAGATAAATCATTTCAGATTTTTAATGTGGGAGTAAACATAAAAATCTGGAATAATGTGGTTGCATAAATATACACACCCCTAAACTAATACTTTATTGAAGCACCTTCTGATTTTATTACAGCACTCAGTCTTTTTGGGTGGGAGTCTATCAGCATCGTGAGTTGGCAATACTCTTCTTCTCAAAATCTGTCAGATTGCGAGGGCATCTCCTGTGCACAGTGCTCTTCAGATCACCCCACAGATTTTCAATCAGATTCAGGTCTGGGCTCTGGCTGGGCCATACCAAGACTTTAATCTTCTGCTGTTGAAGCCATTCTTTTGTTGATTTGGATGTATGCTCTGGGTCGTTGTCATGCTGAAAGATGAAGTTCCTCTTCCAGAAGCCTGAAGGTTTTGTGCCAACATCGACTGGTATTTGGAACAGTTCGTATTTCCCTCCACCTTGACTAAGCACCCAGTAGGATGCGACTAAGAAAAATGTCAGGAAAAGCCTACCAGAACTTTATTAGGAGTTAAGCAGAGGAATTTTAAATAACGGCAGGCATGCCTGAAGTGTGAAGCGAACACGTATATAACAGCAACCATGTTATTCCAGTTTTTTAACCCCACCAAAAAAAAAAGAGTTAAGTTATTTTTTCAATTGAGTTATTCAAGTTATAGGTCATATTAAAGGTGTCTTTAAAGTCTTGAACTAATTTATCTTGGTCTATGTTTTTACATCACAAAAACTTGCCGTTTTTATATGCACTGTATGTACAGTAACGGCCTCAGCACCAACCTCATTTCCCCTCTCGTTTGTTCCAACCACTCAGCACTCAGTATCAGTTGTATTTTTTACATGAATTTTAACATAAAACAAAACAAGAAGTTTTATATTTTAGTGTATTACTATGGTTTGGTAAGAACTCTACGAATTAGGAATGGCTATTTTTTCCTCCCATTGTAAGGCTGACCTTAGCATGGAATTGTCCTACTATAGAAATGCAAGAATGAGCAAGAACGAACGAGAACGAGCTCATTAGCCAGAACTACTGTCAGTTGCTGTAATAGAAAAATAAATCAACTGCTGATTGTTTAATTTAATCAATACTTCGTGAACAATAAGAACGGAGAATTTGCATCAAGAAACATTAAAGTACAGCTTTAAATGCTACCTCCATAACAATGATTTATTATTTACAGTGCCATGAAAATGTATTTGCCCATTCCTGTTTTGTTTTTTTTTTGCATATTTGTCAGACTTAAATAATTAAAATCATCAAACAAACTTTAATATTGCACCAAGATACTCAGAGTAAATACAAAGTCCAAATTTTAAATGATTTTATTTATTAAGGAAAAAAAGCTGTCCAAAAAACTAGCCCTAGGTGAAAAAGTACAATATGCGCCAAAATATACAGTACTGAAACTCGCGCATATGCATCTGCCAACTGGGCTCCAGCCGTACATGTTCCCAGTAGTGAAAAGGAAGTTGTGTTGTGCTGTTGTTGTTGGAAATGGTCTCTCGATGGAGGAAAGAGTTTTCATAGTTGAGTTTTATTTCCGCTCATACCGAAGTGGTCGTGAATGGAAACCGAGTCTGAAATGAGACCTCATTTCTCATTTTATAAGTCTAATAAAGGTGGCAAAAAAATTCCTTCCCATACCCGTCCCATTCCCTCGATCTTACGCTGACTGATGCCTACTTGTGGGCAATGTTAAAATAAAGTATTTCTTCGGTGACGATCCGCCAATAACTGCCTGGATTATATGAGCAAATCGTCTATTTTTGTAGGAGTCTGCATCAACCTTTGTTCCGGGACTCTGGGTTGAGAATCCGCGTGAACGATATGAACACTGTCTACAGTGAGGTGGTGAAAACACTTACATTACGCATACTGTCATAAATCAACACGCTAATAGTGAGTATGTTAGCTTCTTTCAGAAGAAATAAACACATAGATGAGAACAAGGTAATATTGTACGTCTTTTCGTTTTAGTACTGTATATTTTGGCGCATACTGTAATTGCCACACCCACTTTTACTAAGTCACGAATGAACTGTGATTAACCACTTTTTTTTTTTGGAAAGCAGAATTAAAATTTCACTTGCCACACCAAGGCCTGATTACTGCCAGACCTGTTGAATCAAAAATCACTTAAATAGACCCTGTCTGACAAAGAAATAGGAAAAAACAAAACAGTACTGTAAATCCATTTTTGGCACTGTAAACGGGTGCCAATAAATCTGCTACTGATTTCTTGCAAGAAAACAAAATGGTTGTGGGAGAAGAAAAAAATCCAAACGTGACCAATGCATTTCACCATATAATCACTTTTGCCACCAGCTGGATGAGTAATTCTTTAGTAGACTGTACAGCTTATATGTTTATGATTGACTCCTCAGGAATAAAGCTGCGCTAAAACACACTGCAACAGGATCAATAATGGAGGTAATATTCCATTCACAAGCACTAAAAATTTCTCTCACTGTTGACCTTCAGGAACATCACAGCAAACAAAATTCAATTGAGGAAGTGAACATTATTACTTAGACACACACTGATTTAAGCGTCTCAGCATGTACGATTGATTGAGTTATTATCTCTCGTGATTAGGCAGAAGACACCACCAACACATCACCCTTGGCTACGAATAAAGAGCACAAGCATGAGGCAACGGTGATGCAGGTAAATACTAACAAAACACTAGTTCACACACAGAGATAAATGAAACATCAACACCCAAACATGTATTCTTTCTTTCTAGGAAGAAAAGATGAGATTAGACAAACAGAAGCCTTGTCCTTATAAAGATCCTCCAGTCTCCATCATCGCCTCATCAAACCACAAGCCTCTACATGACCCTACTCCTTCCTTCGCTCACATCACTCCAACCAGTCATGTTCCACCTACATCTCACACCACAGCAGCCAGTCATGCACACATCATTCACCATAAACAAGCCTACTACAGTTCCATGATCAATCCCTCTGCCTCTGGAGTACAGACATCTTCCTACTGTTCTGCATGCAGTGTGAGATCAGACCCTCTGACATGTCCCATCATCCCCGACTGCTTAAACATCATAGATATCTGTAAAGGACGCTCCGGTCTGGGTCTTACCATCGTGGGTGGCTGCAACACATTACAGGTGAGAAGTTTGCAGGTGTCCTTTACAAATGACTGGTTTCATCTCAAAAAGAAGTTGAAGTTTAATGCAGAAGTGGTTAATAATTAATACAAGCCTTTAAGAGTAGAACGTTGGCTGATTCTTCTAAAGCATTTTAGGATGATCTATTACTTATATAATTTATTGGGTTTCTCAAACTTCTCTCTTGACCTCTATTCTCTTTGTCCTGACTCATTGTCTATCCATCTTTCTCTCTCTCTCTCTTATAGGGAGTGATTCTGATTCATGAGGTGAATGAAGGAGGTGCTGCTCATAGAGATGGGAGATTAATGGCAGGAGATCACATCCTTGAGGTATTTATAATTCATCCCTGAATGATTATGGTGATTTCAAAACAGCAAGCATGCTGTTACATGCGTATTCACAACAACAGAGAAACAACGGACTTCTAAGCTGCCACTATATAAGGGGCAGTCATAAATTCATTATTGTATGAAAAATTTTTTTTTTTTAATAATTACCCAAATTATGTCTCCGTAAATGAGTATGTTCGTGAACATTTCTTCTGGTTTAGAAAATCCGCAGCATAGTTCCACACAATGTGGCTAGTAAGGGCAAAACCAAAATGGCGCAGCCAATTGAAAAAATTTAAGTTCACTTTCTTGATCGCCACACGCCAAATCCTTCAGCTCACAAAATGGTGAAACTAGCAGGACGGCTTGATGTGTGAAATTCTGCCTCATCCTCCTTCTCCCTAAGTGACTTCTTCCTCTTCCATCACTTGAAGAAACAATTTGGGGTTCTCAAGAGCCAAAAAACCCCTAACCCTAACCCTTCTTCAAAGCTTCTTCTTCCATTGTTTGGAGAAGTGTGTTGCCTTTGGTGGAGGATATGTAGAGAAGGACTAATCTCACAACTAACATTCATTTTTATTACAGAATTTTTCCTTAGCAAGAATAACAATTTTATGACGGCTATGTAGCACCAAATGCATTGCTGTTACAAAGGAATGACACTTTTATTAACCTACAAATGTACTAATTGTTGCATCATGTGTATCTTATAATTTCTTTAAGATTACCCCTCCATGTTTAAAATCATTCTGCATAGTATCAGTCCAATAAACTGTTTATTGCGCTGTTCGCTTGTTACATGTATGGCTGATATTAACTTCTACCCTGTTTAATCCCTTATATGCAGGTGAACGGTATAGACCTGAGAATGGCCAGTCATGAGGAGGCTCTGAGTGTTCTGCGTTTGACTCCCCAACATGTACGCCTTTGTGTGTACAGACACATGACCACACACACCTTCAACAACCAAGCTCACACTCATGAGGACATGTGGGAACTTTTCCCTGTGGATCTGCAGGTGCAACCAGGCCAGGAGCTGGGCCTGAGCATTGTGGGTAAAAGGTACTCACAACGCATATTTATTAGATGGTTAGCAATATTGTTGTGTCCTCAATAATGCACTGGTTAAATCCCAAGTTTACAAGGGTTAAGGTTGCTTTGTCATTGAACACATACTTGTACCATGTTTTTTCCCAAGAGGGAAAAAGACGTGAATAACACATGGTGGCAACTTAAATTGCATTCTAGTTCAGAACAAGGATGGAAAACTGACTTAACTCAGCCATCTGATTGGTCATTGTCACAAAGCAGCTACCATCTCAAATCTACATTGTTAAAAGCGCTATACAAATAAAATTGAATTGAATTGAACTGATGGCTAATCTAGTTCTTTAAAGCCCTCCTGTCCCTCTATATTAAAATTACTGGTTCTCAGCCAGTCCTGGATGACCAGTGTTTTCACAGCTCATACCAGATTTAAGCACTAAAATGTGCAGGGCAGGTGGTCCTCAAGAACCAGAGTTGAGAACCACAGTATTAGGTGTTATTCATGTAATGGAGCCGTAAGACTGGTTCACATGAGTGAACATCGCATAGGTGTTCTCGACATGCATGCAGGCAGTCCTGTTGCCTCTGATTATGGTACACATTACGGTGCTCAGTAACAAAGCAGCCCACACAAATCACCTGTATGAAGCTAGATTACTTGAGAATGCTGGCCATGCTGGACAAAATGATTTCCACCAGATTGTTATATCAGCTACTCCTGAGGAAGCTGGGATTATTAACCCGCAGGTGCAAGCAGTCCCCTATATAAGAGTAGAACTCTATTCAGGTTTTGGCTCTGTGGACCTGTCAGGTGCTGATCTTGTCGGACAATGCTGTGATGGTCATATATGTCACCAGGGAGCCATGATCAGCCACTAGAGACGTGTTTGGAGAATAGTGTCCAAATTTGATGTTCCAGATTGGGAAAGGTTTGGCAGCGTACAGTTGGGTCTCTTTCAGACTTACATTTGTCAAGTGTCTTTATCCCTGATTGAACTAGGTTAGTATACACCAAACAATGCCTGGCCTCATTGACTACTGTACCATTTTCTTCTTTACTATTGTTACTGCCCCCATTGCACAAAATTGAGATACAGGGTCTACTTGTTCCCCAGAGTACCCTTTGTTGTTACTTCTGCTCTCACTACTGGACATGACCCCTAGGCATATTCTTCTGATTCTTCACCCCAATATTTTGTACCAAATGGATGATTGATTTGCGCCTTTGCTCACAAATCTGGGCCCCTCCGACTGAAAAGCAGGGTCAGTGAAACAAATGGTGTGCACAAGCCTTCATACAGAGACATCAAGACAGGGGAAAGTCCTTGTCTAACCCAAATCATGTATCGGCCTGTGTCACAGCACCATGGATGGTATCTTATATGCAGGGGGCCCTGAAACCTATCCCTGGAGACTTTAGGCATGAAGAGGGGTACACCCTACACACACTCTCTCGCTCATTCACACACTACAGGCAATGTGGAAATGCCAGTTAGCCTAAGCTGCATGTCTTTGAAATGTGGGAAGAAACCAGAGTCCCCAGAGGAAAACCACCAAGTCTGGAGAAGACATGCAAACTCCATGAACACAGACCCCGAGGCAGGAATCAGACCCTGGAAGTGCAAGGCAACACTGCTAACCATGCCACCGTGCCATCGCTTGTGGTTGATGGGGTTTTTAAACCTTTTCATCCACTTTGTTATTGATCTTGCAACTTTTAATAGCCAGAACCTGCTAGGGAAAGAAACAAGGAGCTTTGGTGTCTAAATATACACTAGCCCACTGGCCACCATCACTTACTTTAAAAGGAGCATCTCCTTGTACTGGGCATTACTTAGAGGTCTACTGCCCCAGAAAGTCCCAGGTCGAATATCAGAAAGAAGGTTCCATAAAAAATTATAACACTGGCATTTACATCAAACACAATGTGATACTGGGTCACTTTGTGCCCTTTTCTTGAAGGTCTCACAATGCATGCGAACAAAAAAATGTGTGCACTAAAAATCTGGGTTGTTTTCACCGTGCCTGGTATACACGGGTATATTTAACATTACTTTAGCAAAGAGTAATAGCATAGAAGTGGCCATCCAATTTATAAATTAAGTCAAATATATTCTGTGGTTATGTTTGTGGTTTTGATACTCGTGTGTGGTGTGTGTTACAGGAACGACACAGGAATCTTTGTGTCTGAGATAAGGCAGGGAGGGGTGGCTGAGTCAGATGCCAGACTCTCACTTGGTGATCAGATTCTGTCAGTGAATGGAGAGGACATCAGAGCTGTGACTCAAGACTACGCCCGCACACTACTACAGGTGTTACTCTCACTGACTCACAATCATCTTCCTACACTACAACCAGCACACAAACAATTCATTTTCACCCCTTTTCATTTTATAAAGTTAATATTCCAAATGAACAGACTATACCGTTACTGAGTGTGTGTGTTTCAGAACTGCAGTGGATCAGTGTTGCTGGAGATAGCACGTTTTAGAGCTACTCCACATTATCCATACGAGTGCCAGGTAACTACTGGAATGTGATACTGTAACTTCAAAATGCTTCCTTCATAAGGACATTAATAATAATATTTTACAATATGTGTCACGTGTCTGGTTTAAACCCTGTAGTTAATGTCCTTTTGTTCCAGAATGTGTATACAGTGAGAGGAAATAGGTATTGTTTCGGTTATGTAATATACACAATATCGCCAAAAGTATGTGAACACCTGACTCTCTTGGCCGTACTCCATGTGGAGCCATAATAGAAGCACACAGTTCGCTGCAAAAAAAATATTAGCAAGTGAAAATATCTTGAGTATAGCTAAATTTATCCACGCTTTCTTAAAATAAAAAATAAAAATAAAAAAATACAAGATTGGGCTTATATCTAATGAAAAAAAGGCAAAAAATTATTTTGCTAGTTCTAGAAATTTATTTCTTGAAAGTAACAAAATTCTCTGCCAAAACAAGACATTTTTGCTTACAATTTTAGTAAAATTTGACAAAAAATAAACTTAATAATTATGTTTGGTTTGTTGTAAAACATGTCAAGAAATTATACGAACATAACATAGTTAGTTTGAGCTAGATTTGTGAATGTCACTTGCTAAGATGTCTTTTATCCATCTTTTTAAATGATTTATAATATAATTTGTACTTTCACTCTACTCAGAAGCACAGCAAAAATCTATACTTTTACTTAACTACATTTCTGCATGTCGTTGCATTACCCAGCGAGAGTGATGTGTAGTATTTGAAGGGGGAATTTCACCCAGACAGTGACAAAACTGCATATTCAGAAGTTCAGAAGCAGTGAGTTAATACTTCCCTATATTTTGATACTTAAGTAAATTTGAAGGGGAGTACTTCTATACTTTTACTCAGTTACACAAGTAAATGTAGACCTTGTACTTTTACTTTTGCCCAAAGAAATCTCTATTTTTACTCAAGTACAGTATGTGTGTTCTTTGTACACCTCTGCTCTGGTTGTGGACTGCAAAATTCTAAGGGATGGAAAATGGGATACAGTTTTGATCACTCTGATGCAATAGGAAATACTTTCTTGATGTGATTAATAAACCTGTTTTCACTTGCATGGTCATATTTATTACCCAAAGTAATTAAATATTAAACACTTCACACAAAACCTTTAAACTGGAAATGTATTCCTTGTGTCTACTGTAAATATATATGACCCGTTATCACCTTTTCAAGACTTAAAGTAGCAGGAAGGGCTTGAAACTGTGCTCATATGGATTTGTGTGGATTTTACATTTCGGTTTGAGCCTGTAAGGAAAGACAAACTTCTCTTACTCAAACAGCAGGGAAAAGCTGTAGGTGCACGACATATAGACATTTATAGAATGGGTCTGAATACCCAGAGTGAGAAGATGCTTATGATATGAGAAAGAGCATTCGATTGTAAACAGTGGCTGAGGGAAAGCACTGAGCTTTTCGTCAGAGATCTGGTCTGTCGGCTGTGTATTTGCCAAATATAGATATTAAAACAAACAGTGGGACTGATTTAAAAACTGTCCTTTTCAGAACAGAGCAGTTGGGAGAGCAGCAGGAAAGCCTGAATTTTTTTCCCAAAATAAGGCTAAGCATATTAAAATTTATCATCCGTTGTTTATTTAGTGCATCATAACAGCTTGAAAGCCAGAAGGTTATTACTTGGAGTATGAATTAATGAAATGGTCGGAGTCAGATATTTAAATCTTTCTTTGGTTACTTAAATTCACTTTATATTGTAGCTTTACAGTTTGACTGAGGTTAGTAGGATAGCAACCCTGGTATACTATGCATGCATTTTATTAAACTTAAAATAGTCATTTTAAATGCAAAAGTCTTGAACCAACCCTTTTTTCTTTTTTTTTCCCATATTTTGCTTCCAAAAAGCCAGACATTTATATATTCTTTTAATATAGTCTTGAGGAAAAGTTATCCAGGGTTCCTGAAGAACTTTATGGCTTCTCATTTTCAGTCCAGTCCCTGTACCTGACTAGTTTTGTTTGTTAAGCCCAGTGACCTATGAATCATTCAAGCATAAAAACATCTAACTCAAGGCATGAACCAGTGAGAAACAGGTCGAGATGATGGTGATTAGTATACTGCTGATGCTGAATGCTGAGTGATTGGAACAAACAAGAGGGGAAATGAGGTCGCTGCTGAGGTTATCTTTGGGTACTTTGCAGCCTGTCACAGTAAAAAACATTTCCTTAATTTAATCTACATCAGTTAATTGAACTTAAAATAAATTCTGTATATTGGAAGAACTGAATCTCATCAGTAACTGGAGAGAATATTGACACAACAATGACCTTAAACATGAATCCAGAATAACTCGAGATCTTGCATAGCCAAGCCAGTCTCCTGACCTGAACCTCATTGAAAATTTATGCAGGATTTTAAAATTGCAAGTGCACCATTGGAACCCTCACAGCCTTGGGGAATTAAAGGATGATTTGCTGAAAGGAATTGGGCGATTTGAACCACAGTCTTGCAAAAAGTGAGGTACTTTTTACTCTAGACATATTGAAGCTGTATTTGCCAAAAATGGCTTTGCAACAAAGTACAAATTTGAATTTGTGGTGTTTAAATATTTTATTCTTCTTTACATTTTGTATTTTACACATATGAATGCTTTTGTGTTCATATTTACAGTATGCAAGTACAAAATGTACAAATTTGAAGTAGACATACATACAGTATACACTGGAAATACATTTCCCCTCAATGTGTAATTTAATAATTAGTTGCTGTTGTTTATCACTGTAACAATACTAAACCTGGGATATGGTTTTTCATTTGTTTACATTCAAAATCAATTCAATAATCGATTATATTAAAAAATATGTTGGAAGTTTTTCAGTTTTACGTCCAGAATCCCCACCGTTCTTCCAGCTGTAATTTTACCACCTCACTTCTGTTTCTCAGAATAATCTTCCAGGTTGGTGATGTAAATGCTTCAGTTCCCCCATCTCCTGCTTCTTGTTAATGTAAGTGTATCTCACACATTACTGTCCATACAATCAATGTGACTGATTAGTCAATAATTATCACAGCTTTGGAAGAGAATGTAAAAGAAATGTGAAGCTTATGTCTGGCAGGTCTTGGTGAATGATGAGCAGACCATCAGGAGAAACACATTCAGGAGCACTGGAGAATCTGAGACGCACCAGTGGTGACATTATCCATATGGTCTCACACACACTTTGTATAATCGCAATGGAAAATACAGTATTGCTTACTACGGTCCTAAAAAAAAAAAAAAGGATTTTAAATCTTGATAGAATGCACTTTTAGCTGTGAAGTGAACAATAAAAAAGCTTTAAAAATCCAAACGTCCACCAGAAATCGACCTATACGTTTCTTGAAGTATATATTTTGTTCTTTTACTTAAAAACCTTAAAAACCCAGGAAATACCAGAGGGCGCAGACTTTACATTCACCATCTCTGTAACTATACACAGTTTCCTGAGTTTAACCGTAGGTACTAAATAATTCACAGTGGTTAGTAAATGAAACGCTTTTAATATGAATAACTGAAGCAAACGCAAGCATCCTGGGACCTAACTCTGACTTCTGAAATCTATATTATATCCCCTTGAGACCCGAATACACTCATATGAGGACATGACATTTTTTCCCAGCTTCCTTGTCTATAAATATTCCTAGTTAAAGACATTGATTAAATCTATAGCGATACAATAGTATAGTCCAGGTCTCAGGAGGATATCACAGCATTCATGCAATGTGTAATTAAAACTTAAAAATGACTAGAAAATATAGAATAGTTCAATCTTTCTTTTTTACCCAGTATACAGTATACAGCACAAGTCCAGAGTTTTTAATTGGTGACTGGAAATGATAAATCCTCCTAGAGCAGCTGTAACAATCCAACATTGCAGACTCGCGTTGCTCAGTGGGAGAAGGCAACAAATGCAGATGATTAAGTTTAGTACTCTGAAATGATTAAACTCTTAAATCTGTCATTAAATTCGACATCTTTGCTTCACTTCAACTAAAGCGGAAACGAATGTGAAGTCGTTCACCAACAAACACACCTACAGAAGCAAATCAAGATTTAAAAAAAAATTGTTATTTAAAGCACCTCATGGACATGGATGTTTAGCTGAAGATTTAATTACTGGAACATTATTCTTGCTCTGAGGAAATTAGGATTGAAATGCATTTATTTTTATAAATACATTTTATATTTCACTCAAACCTACACACTCTGAAGCATTTGTGATTACAGCATTGGATTTTAATTCTTAAAATCGAGATGTTACTTGTATGTTCCCTCTCACATTATGAACAGTTTAAGTACACTGTATTATGTTGAAAAATCTACCTTTTTAATGCAGTAAAGTATGATACACTCATATGGTTTTGACTCTTCTACGTACTCAATATTTCAGTTATCCCAATAAATTAAATTTAAAATTGACCGATATGTACATGTATTTATTTATTAATGAATTTATTTATTTATACACACACTATTAATTTATCGCTCACTCACAAATACCATGCGATCACAGCATTCACGCAACTTGCTCAAGAGCCCACAGGATCTTTAAATCTCGGATCTTCGAACCCTAAACACTGATGTACCACCACACAACCACTTTATCTGATACACTGTTTATCTACGGTCATATCATTGTCAGTTACTTCCTGTATTTCAAGTACAATGTCACAAGCTCATCAGGGCTCGTTGACTCAAACGGGTTTGCATTTTTATACATTTATTAATAATATGTAATAATTAACATCAGGGGGAAAAAAAAAATTTCTAAACATGCTCCTATTTTGAAAACGAGCCATATGTGAAGTATGTGTACAAAAATGCTATTTTAGGTTTTCTTCGCTGTCCTGAATAAAATAGCAATGTAATGCAAAAATCTATCTCCTTTATTTAGTTTCTATTATATGAAGTGCCTCTGACTCTGACTCAGTGGGGCACAAGGTAACATGGTAGTTAAGGTGCAGGAGGTCCCTGGTCCTAGACCTGATACTGCTGGGCCCTTGAGCAAGGTCCTTTGACCTAAAAAAAAAAAAAATATGCAGGAATATTAACTAAATATGGACAAACATGAAACAATTATTTCCTTTTTTGACCTGCATGTTTAATGAGGTAAATACAAACAGCTCTGAAAGTAGTTTCAGTTACACGTAGTACCTCCTTAAACAAGGACCTGTATAGTAGGTTAATAGGTTCGACAACTACCAACTACTGATTAAAACATATTGTTGATGTGGATGGTGAAGTGTTGTTTGTTTGTGTGTGTGTGTGTGTATGTGTGTGTGTGTGCGTGCGTGTGCGTGTGCGTGTGCGCGCCACTTATTTGGCACGTTTTAGAGAGACTCTCCAGTGTCCGTACTTCTGTGGCCGTTGAATCTCTGCCACTGGTGTTGGTTACAAGGAAATTAGTGATGGCAACAGGCTTTACTACAAAAGTATTTATTTATTAAGGCATTATTACAAAAGAAATTAAACTAAATGCTTTTAAATTTAACTTAAAAAAAAAAAAAAAAAAAAGTGTTACCAATCATCTTCCATGTCGACAACTTGATCGCTCATAGAAGATGATCATCATCAGACATGACACCCCATAAGAATGATGATGGGGGGGAAATCACTTAAACATTTGGTGAAGTTGCATGGGGAAAAAGATCAACAGTAGTTATGGCTATAATATGCGATAGAAATTCACAGGACTGGGACTAAACAGCTGTGTGTCCATAAGAAAACCACTTGTTCGTGAGGCTAATCAGATTTCTAAAAAAATAAAAAATAAAAAAAAAACACTTCAGGGGGTCAGATTGATCCTATTCCAGAGAGTTGGGTTGCATCAGGGTAAGAAAGGCAGTACATAAAGCGATGCACCAAACATGCATAAGGGGCCAATCATCTGGAGGCAGTGTTACTGTATGATCTGAGGTCGCTTGAGTAATGTTATGTGGCAATAAAATTAAGTCAGCTGATGAACTGAATGACCTACATAGATTTTAAATCTTAGATGTTGCAGCTTCTTTTCTTTGGACAAACAGTGTACATACCTACAAACTGATCACGGTATATGCACGATGAGGTTTAGCTGATTAAATGGCCACGATTGATTAAATGGCCAAAGATAAAGGGTTAAAATAGAGAAGTTTATCCGGTAAATCACTAATGACACCAACTCACTATAACATCACTCACTCTTTAATTCGTTTTATTTATTTATTTATTTTTGCATACAGTCTATACTACAAGACCAGGACGCTGCACTGTCAATTTGTAAGAAAAATCTCTGTAGGAAAAACCAAAGCAGAAACAAGGTTCTTCCACACAAATTTTCAAATTAACCAAATATCAAATTATATACCGCACAGATCG
>JAOTQY010000031.1:8093488-8104007 GCA_026413445.1 Dolichallabes microphthalmus
CCATATTTTTGGATGTACCCCAGACTTTTGCACAGAACTATAAGTAAAACAGCTGTTAGGTTTTACTGAGCTTGCTGTATGACAAACATATATTATGATTATGGCATAATATACAATAAATAAAGTTACACAATTTATCACATCACATATCATATCTCACCCCATAACTACTCCACAGTCTAACAAACGAATTAAACACAGCCACAGCGTTACATTGTGCTATTTCTGTAGCATGTTAGCTACTGTAGCTAGCAAACTTGTACCAACGCATATCGACAGACCTGGCTTCATGTAAGACACAGCGTTAACTTCTCTCACACTGACACTGCGCAGGAAGCAGGAAGAACACATTCAGAAAGCACTCTGCGTACACAAGCAGATCACGGAGCTCCGTAACGGTTAAAAACCCACACTTTCCTTTAGGACCATGACTGTGCACACTGGGCCTGTAGCACTGAGCTGTCGGAGACACCACACATTACATCTACACCACACAGCGCGGACACGGCGGGAGATATTCATACTGAGCCATTATTATAGACATTTCTGCTTTTCAGACCAATGACTGGACAGAAATTATCCTGAATATGAGCGAAAAGGCAGACAAACTTACTCAGCTCGTCCTGTGCAGCCATGTTGAAATGACGTCACTGGTGCTGAAGCGTCACTCCCCCCATCTGTCTCTCTCTCTCTCTCACACACACACACACACACACACACACTCTCTCTCTCTCACACACACTCACTCACACACACTCACTCACTCTCTCTCACACACATTCTCTCTTTCTCATTCACTTTTCTTTCTTTCTCTTTTACTTCCTCTTTTTCTGTCTCCTTCTATCTGTCTACCTAACCCTCAGTCTGTCACTGTCTTCTTTGTCTCCCACTCTAACTTTTTGTCTTTTTTTGCATGTCTTTGTCTTCTTCCACCTCTCTCTCTCTCTCTCTCTCTCTCTCTCTCTCACACACACACACAGCCAGACTTTGTACCTATCTGTATGTCTACCTATCCCTTACTCTGACACTGGTTTGTTTGTCGGTTTCTGTCTGTCTGTCTTTCTGTCTGTCGGTTTTTACTTCCACTTTTTCCGTCTGCCTCTCTCACGTTCTATCTGTCTTCTCTGGGTGTCTAGCTATTTTTCTTTGTCTTTATCTGTCAGTTTGTACCTTTCTATCTGTCTGCCTATACTTCATTTTGTCTTGGTCTCCCTCTGTCCAACTGTCTGATTGGTTTGTCTGTCTGACTACCCATCCCTCACTCTGTCACTATTTTCCTTGTCTGTCTGTCTCTCTCTCTCTCTCTCTCTCTCTCATTTTACTTTTTTGCCTCTCTCACTTTCGATCTGTCTTTCTGATTACTTGTCAGAAACTATTTCTCTCTTTCACCATCTTTGTCCTTTTCTCTTCCTCTATCTCACTTTGTACCCATCTGTCTGTCTGTCTATCCCTTACTCTGTCACTGTCTCGTTGATCTGTCTTTCTGTCTGTCCATCTGTCTTTCAATTTGTCTGTCCAACTACCTATCCCTCACTCTGTCACTGTCTTCTTTATCTGTCTCTCTTTCTCTCTTTCAATCTACTTGTTTGTTTCCTCTCTTTCTGTCTCTCTCTCTCTCTCTCTCTCTCTCTCTCACTTTCTATCCCTCGTCATCCTGTGTATCTGTCTGGCTGTCTAGACTAGAGTCATCTGTCATCTGGCTGTCTAGACTAGAGTGGTGCTTTATTGCAATAAGCAGGAATAAGCAAGAATAAAAAAGAGAAAAATAAAAAAAAAGTGATATAAGTAATATAAAAGTGAATAATAATAAATATATATATTTAAAAAAAAGAGTGCAGACATTTAACTCTGCAGTTGAAGGTAAAGTGATACTGATGAAAACTACTGAAAAAAAGAAGGAAGGTTATTGTAATAATAATAATAATAACATCAGAAATCTCTGCGTGTGTGTGCGTATGTGTGTCTGTGTGTGTGCGCGTGGGATATGATGTGATGTGGTCATTCACTGCCCCTAACATGGTGGTAGGTGTGTGTGTGTGTGTGTGTGTGTACTGTCCTGCTAGTGTGCAGCTCTCTCTGCGCTGCCCCCAATAGGTGGGGCAGTTTGTCTGGGTCAGGGAAGCAGTTAAATTTGGGGATGATTTTATTGAATTTGGTGAAGAATCTCTCTTTCCATTTCTTTTTCTTCTTCTTTGTCTCTATTTCACTTTTACCTGTCTTCTGTTTGTCTGACTGTCTTCCTGTCGCTCACTCTGCCGCTGACCTCTTTGTCTGTCTGTCTCTCTCCCTCTCTCTCTCTGTCTGTCTCTCTTTTTCTGAAAATCAGAAATGAGTTTTTCAATTCAAATTTCACATTTAAATTTAGATTTTAAAAAAATATATTTGTCATGTACCCAACCATACAGAGTATTATATGCAGTGAACTAATTATACAACTGTCTAACCTAATGTAAGTTACATTAAACACATTGCATCACATCTAGTGTGTTTAATTGTAAAAGTAAGAGCATTTCCAAATACACTGTATCTAAAATTATGTATTAGGGTCCAACCAAGCACTAGGACATCAGCCTCATGTCGTGATAGTGTCTGAAGGGCCCTACTGTTTTTCTAAGGATATTTTTCCACCATTTGGGGCTTTTTGGGCTTAACATGCTCAAAAACTCATGAAAATTGCCAGACAGGTTGGAATCTCCTGCAATTAGGATGCCTGAGAGTCTGGGCCCCGGGTGTTAAACACTACCTGACCAAAAAAGACACATTT
This sequence comes from Dolichallabes microphthalmus, assembly GCA_026413445.1. Taxonomy (NCBI): domain Eukaryota; kingdom Metazoa; phylum Chordata; class Actinopteri; order Siluriformes; family Clariidae; genus Dolichallabes; species Dolichallabes microphthalmus. The sequence continues at coordinate 8,096,253 of JAOTQY010000031.1, forward strand.
TCTTAAGGGTAAAATTACTGGTTTGCATCAATCAAGAAAAACACCAAAGAATTTTTTTAATTACAGGAATCATATAAAGGACTGTCCAACGCATTATTACGCACAGTGGTGTAGTGGTTAGTACTGTTGCCTTGTACCTCGAGGGTCCGGGTTCGATTCCCTGCCAGGTCTCTGTGTGCATGGAGTTAGAATGTTCTCCCTGTACTTGGTGGGTTTCCTCCGGGTACTCCGGTTTCCTCCCACAGCCCAAAGACATGCAGATTAGGCTAATTGGTTCCCAAATTGCCCGTTTGTGTATGAGTGTGTGCATGTGTGCCCTGCGATGGATCGGCACCCTGGGTGTACTCCGTCTTGTGTCCTAAGTCTCCTGGGATAGGCTCCAGGCCCCCGCGACCCTGAATACAGCATAATGCGGTATAGATGATGACCGACTGACTAGTAGATTACTTAAATGCTTGGTAAAGTTGTATTATAATTCTTATTTAATAGTTAAATTAAGCACAATTCCACACAGACAATGTGGGTCTAAACAGCTGTGGAGCTATAAGAAAAACAACTTGTTAAGTGTTTTTCTGATAAGTGTTAGTGACACTTATCAGAAAAAATGCTTCAGTTTACTGGGCCCCTAAAGAGTGGACTATGGAGAAAAGGAAAAGGGCATGTGGACAGAGGTGTTTAGATTGACTATATTACAGAGTGATGGGCATGTCAGGGTAAAAAGAGAGGAGAAGTGAATGAAGGGATGCACCCTTCATGCATAGTGCCCACTGCACAAGCCTCTGGAGGCAGTATTATGTTCTGGGGTTGCTTCATTTGGTCAGGTCTAGGCTTAATGTTATGTGGAAACAAAATGATGAAGTCAGGTGACAACCTGAATGTATTGAATGACCAGGTTATCACATCTATAGATTACATTTTTTCTCACTTGATAGCCCGAGCATATTCCAGCACAACAATTCTAAGATTCACTGAACTGAAAGTGTGTTTCTGGGACCATGAGAAATTATTTTTACACATGAATTGGCCACTTTGACCTTAACCTCACTGTTAACATCTTTGACATGTGCCGAAGGAGACGTTATCACTTTAGTGGCTTGAGCAATTTGTTTCTCATCTGTTCTTGAATTTCTTTAGACTGTTGTTGTTTTTTGACATTTTAGAATGCTTTACTTTGTCAGACAGGTTCTATTTAACTGCTTTCTTGATTCAACCTGGCTGCCAGTAATCAGGCCTGGGTGTGGCAAGTGGCAAGAGCAATTATTTTTTTCACATAGGGCCAGGTAAGTTTGGATGCCTTTTTCCCCTTAATAATTGAAATCATCATTTAAAAACTGCATTTTGTTACCTTTGTGCAATATTACTTTTTTTAACGATCTCAGTCATTTAAGTATAACAAATATGCAAAAAAAAAAAAAAAAAAAAATCATGAAGGGGCAAATATTTTTTCAGGGCTCTGTATATGGAGCATATACAGACACAATCTGCTAACATTTAAAAATCCAACATCCATAAATAATCATCTTTATCAACAAATGTTAAAACTATTAGTAAGTATATTAATAAATATAAGCAATAATTAGTACATTAATAGCCATATTTTGAGGAAAATCAAACCCAAAACGACAAATCTAAATAAAAAAAACAAGCTGAACAGGAAGAAAATCCTGTGTTAAATAAATAACCTGTCATAAATATATTATTGTGCGAATAATTACATTGAGATCTTTGTTTTCAGATTCTGTGGAAAATACTAACAGGAATGCGCGCGGAGCCGTTAGAACGTGATCGCCCTGACCCCGCCCATTTGTGAGCGCAGAGGTAGGCCACGCCCCCTCTTCGGTTTCCACGCCTGTAGAAAACCGTAGCAGCGCGAGCGGAAAAACAAGGCGGCTGCGATGTTTATGCGCTGCGACCTCAACGGCGTTGGGCTTGAAAACTGTAGCTACAGTCGGCAGCGACTGAGCCGAAGGTAGGCTCGCGGCTTAATGCTTTTCATATCCTGGATATATTAGTATGTAAGTGCATGCGTTTCGGAAGATTTTGACGTCGTTGATGCCTCTTCCCCTGCTCGAGCAGGAAGCTTAAAAGTTGCAGCAGAAGCTCACTGCTGATTTTGTGGCCCGGTGATGAACGCTGTGTTCCGATGAAAGATAAAGGCTTTTGATCACGAGGCGATGTGCATACAGCTTATGATCACGCCTGCGTGTGCGTTTCTTTTCAGCACTGCATTCTGTACCCTTGTGTCCTCAGCATTATAGTGTCTGTTGCATGACTTTGGAGTCCAATGGTCAAAAACATCAACTAGATCGCTTCTTAAATAAGATTTAACAGCTTGGAACCTTGTGCACCCCCTCATCCTAAGGCTTTCATTCTAGCTACGAGAATGCAGATATAAATGCATTACTCTGGAACGTTTACTTTGCATGTCGACTTGTTCCCCTTTTAGGTGATGTTCCTGCACATGCCCTAACCCCTGTGCCAGCGATGGAGTCCAGGCTGCCAGCGGAGCTATGGCGCCTTATCCTGGCTTATCTACCCCTGGCTGATTTGGGCCGTTGTTGCCTGGTATGCCACGCATGGCGGGAACTCGTATTGAGCCTGGATAGCACGCGCTGGCGCCAACTGTGTCTCGGCCTCTCGGAGTGGCGGCATCCGAATTGGCCACGCCGACCTCACCTGGCACCGCCGTCCTGGCGTGAGGCGCTGCGCCAGCAAGCCCTGGCAAGCCGCACATGGATGCAGAATGGAGCCGAGCTCCACTCGTCTACCTGCCTGCACCTGTTCCGGCGCAGGAAAGACAGGAAAGTGTGGCATGTGGGCTCCGTACCCGGGCATGGCTATGAGACGTTGAGAGGGGCACTGGCGACTGCTGGGCCGTACGATAGGCTGCTGCTCCATCCAGGTATTTATGAGGAGCAGGCAGAGGTGACTCTGAAAGTGCCTGTGGAGATTGTAGGCATGGGGAAGCTTGGTGATGTGGCTTTATTGGTCAGCTTCGATCAGCAGTGCCCAACTGCCAGGCTTTGTAATTTGGTTTTGATGCCAGCATGGTTTTCACCGGTCGTTTATAAGGTAATCAAATACACACACACACTCACAAGTTTCCAATATGATATTTAAAAATTTTAAATACCTAACATTTTTCTGCTTTGCATTCACTAGACTTCTTCAGGTCATGTCCAGTTGGACAACTGCAACTTCGAGAGCTGTCAGTTTCATGTCAGAGGACCGGGCACCTGCCAGGCTCGATTCTGTTCGTTCGCCCAGGGCAGCTCCGCCCACTTCCTAGGTGTGGCCATAAGCCTAATGGACAGCTGTGAGTTTTCTGGTGGTGACTCTGCTTCTGTCACTGTGGAAGGTCCACCAGTTTCTGAGCGCAACTGGGCTTATAAACACCTGGCTGCTTTGGCCAAAATGTTAACCATCTCAACCATGTCTGATGCAAAAGAAAACCTGGGTGGGGTCAGTCCCAGAGATTCAGCCCTCGAGGACTGGACTAAACAGGACATGGACTGGGAAAGTGGTAGGACCAAATTGAAATCCCTCAGTAGAGGTCTCCTTTCCGGCCAGGAGGGCACGATGATTGAGGATGACAACATGGACACATCAAGCGATTCTTGTGATGATGAGAAACTAGAGAATGGAAGTAATGTGGGGTACACACTGTCCTACGAGCAGCATGGTCTCGCGCACCTCTTGGAGCCCCGGAAGCCGGATTTTTCCACATTTCCTGTGCTGCTGAACCTGAGTGCAGAGCTGCAGAGGGATGCGGAGGCACAGGAGTTGGCAAATTCGGTGCATGGGTGCCTACTGCACCACTGCCTGCTGCGTGATGGCAAAGGTGGTGTTCATCTGTGTAATCATGCCCAGGCGAGACTGGAGGCCAACGTGTTTCGAGGTCTCAACTATGCGGTGCGCTGCATCCAGTATGCCAAGGTAAGCAGGACAGGTGAATGTCAACCGTCTGTAATCTAGAACACACTATCCTGCTACAGGAAGACCTAGTCTATACATTTATCATACAATTTTTACACTCGAGCATTAATAGTCCTATAAAGTAACTGATATGATAGTTGTATACCCAATGTACAGTACATAAGTTTTTTTGCATTCATGCATTACTCATGACGAAGTCAGGGCGGATAGTTTTGTGTTAATTAGCACCTCTGACAACATTTCTGACTACAGTACAGGCTTATATTAATGTTCTTTTTCCTTCGAATACATTACTTATCTATAATACAGTGCCATGCAGAAGCAATCACCCCTTGGTGTTTTTTTGTGTTTTGTTCCAGTACAGCCTAAGGAACACAGGTACAACTCAATTTAACATGGTTATTTTTGGGGATTTTATGTAATGGACCTAAACTTGAATATAAAAAATGAAAACTGAAAAGTTGTGAATGCATATTTATTCACCCGTTTTGCTATGAGACCCGCCAACAAGATCAGGTCCAATCAGCTACTTTCAGAAGTTACCAAATTAGTTGATTAAGCTCCAACGTTCTATAATCAAAGTCTCACATGATCGGTCATAAGAATCTTAATATAAATACACTTGGTCTGAAAAAATGGAAAGAAGATGGCACTGGGAAAGGAGTGCCTTAATGTAAGATTTAAAAAAGGCACTCAAGATAAGACTGGAGAAACCGTAGAAGATCCTTAAAGGAAATGCAAGACTTTGTCCATAGTAAAAGCTAGGCTTTGTGGAAGAGCAGCCCCGAAAAAAAAACTTTTTGTTGGAAAAAGAACATGCATGGAATTTGCCAAATAACATGTAGCAAGCACGATCAAGAAAGTTACCTGGTCTGATTAGGTGAAAATTAAACTTAATTTTGACACTAACTCAACACCATGACAACAACAACAAAAAAACATTCCCACAGTGATGGCAGCATCATGCTGCGGGGATTTTTATTTATTTAATATCAATAGGGACTGGAAAAGTGTTAATATTGATGGACAGATGGCTGGCACTAAATACAGGACAATTTGTAAGGGAAACTGTTTTAGTCTGCCAGAGATTTGAGACTGGGGTTGAGATTTACCTTCTCGCAGGACAATGTGGGAGGTGGACGGTAACTAAGTACATTTATTTTGTTACTATTTTTATGTACATATTTCACATTTTATTAAAGGATTTTTTTTTACTCCCCTATATCCTAGAGCAATTATCCATACTTTTTACTTCACTACGTTTCAGCATGACATTGCGTGTAGTATTTTATGTGAAGCCCCCCACCATTATAAAGGCAGAGGAAATCAGAAACAGACAGTGACGAATGCATACATTCACAGGAGAAAGAGAGAGACAGAGAAAGAACTTTTATGACTTAAAGCTACTGTGAACTAATACAAGCTCAGTAAATTTTATACAGTACATTCAGGTTGTCAGCTGACTTAATATTTTTACCCCATAATGTTGCTGAGCTTGTACCTGAGCAATTGCAGCAACTCCAGAGCATAACGCTGCCTCCAGGGGGCACTATGCATAATGGGTGCATCGTTACGTGGCCATTTATCTGGAGTAGGGTCAATCTGGACTCATTAGATGACAAGACGTGTTTCCATTGCTCTGAAGTCCAATCCTTATGATTACTAGCATTTTTTTTAATGGTGACACAGCTGTTTAATTTACTTTCACTATTAAAGATACTGTAGCTACTGTTGATTGATTAGATTATTATCATTATTTATTTAATTTTTTTTATCCCGCCCCACCCCAACCACATTTCTTCCACACCGTTGATGGTTCGACACTATCCACCCCAGTTTGCAGGGTTCCTAACTCAGTTCCGGTCATTTCACTTCTCCGTAGTTGTTTTCTTCACTTGATACATTCAATAATTTGACCCTTCTGACATGGTGACCCTCTTTTTGGCCATGCTGCGTATTTTACCTACACTTATCTCAACTTTTACTGGACTGCGGGTTTGGTGTACACTTCCCACCCATGTATGTATATAAACTCCATATTGTAATGCAACAAAAACAAGAAAAATATTGTTGCAAAGCACTGTTCTAACCTGATGAAGTACGCTCTACATATAGTAAACTGATTAAAATGGATAAAAGTGCCTACTGTACAAGCCTGTGGTGGCAGTGTTATGATGTGTGGTTGCTTCACTTGCTCAGGTCTTGACTCATCAGTGTTATGTGGCAATAAAATGAAGTCAGCTGACGAGCTGAATGTACTCAATGACCAGAGTATCACAGCTATGGAGTTTTTGCTTCATCATCCAGGATTTAACACAGCTGCTTTTCGCAGATGTTCCATAACATGTAAACGTAACTATAGATAAAACCATAACCACAAAGGTTTTGTTACAATTACCTTTTCTTTCTCCTAGAACACCTCACTCAGCTCACTTAATCTCCTGCTCCTGTATGTAACGCTTCTTGTTATATAGGACGATACTGTATATATGACTGAGTAACTGCTTATGCATTGTTTCAAATTTATTGCCTCCATGCCAAGACAGGTCACGTAAAGAGCTCATAATTTGATCGTGACCTTTATCATGAACGGCCATGTAAGGCCAAAGCGACTCAGGAAGTCGCAGCATATTTTCTAAGGATCTCTTCCTGTGTTAGATGGTGATGTTGCGCAATGAAGTAAGTGGGTGCCGAGCATCTGGTGTTTTCTTGCGGCTCTCCGCTCAAGGCCTCATCGCCGAAAACAACATCCACTCAAACGGCGAAGCAGGACTAGACATACGCAAAGGAGCCAATCCCATCATCCTGGTAACTGTTACCTTCTCACAACGTTGTTGGAGCTGATTGCTAATAATCATCATAAAAACAATACAAGCATTTTTTTATTGATAAAAATGATAACACAGTAGATAACATGATGGATACATGATAACACAGTAGAAAGATGTTAATATTTGTTCTTTTTTTACACTTGGTTGTCCCAGTGCATGTCTGTTCCTCATTGCAGCTGGTACAACAGAGCTTTGATTATCCGAGAACCTCTTTCTTCTCCTAATTTCGCATGCTTTTAATCCTGCTTTTCTCTCTCCCCGCTTTCATGGCTGAAGTGTAACAGGATCCACAGCGGCCTACGTTCTGGGATCGTCGTCCTTGGCAATGGGAAAGGTTCCATCCGCAGCAACCAGATCTACGGCAACAAAGAGGCCGGAGTCTACATTCTTTACAACGGCAATCCTGTGGTCAGGTAGCAAAGAATTTGTCTGTGTGTGTGTCTTGTACAAGCCTCTGTATTCCCTTACTACCTGGTTAGCAGCATACAGTAGACATGATGGTGGGCTTTGCAGCTTCTTTGTAAAATGAAGAGCCGGATTTTGTCTTTTTAGTTCACAAGAGACACTTTGTAATGTACGGCTGGATGATTAGTTTCTAAACAGATAAAAATATCACTGTAAATTATTTTCCCATAACCGCATGTTCTCAATGTGTTTCCTTACGTCCATATGTCATATGTGCTGATTCACAGTTTTTACAGCAGTATTTTATTACCAACAATATGCTACAGTAAGTCACACCTGTATTTAAAGAGCCGCGGGTTGCACATCGCTACACAATCCTACTCGCCTACCATAGAGAGAGATCCGCGGCTCTGGAGTTGAACATGGTGGAAAACCCTTTGTAGGCATGTGTTTCTCACTGTTGACCATCTAGAGCAGTGCTTCTCAATTATTTTCTGTCATGCCCCCCCTAGGAAGAAGAAAACATCTCGCGCCCCCCGCGCGACTATAAATAGTATCATTTGTCTATAAAATTGTTATAACT
>JAOTQY010000031.1:8143285-8155453 GCA_026413445.1 Dolichallabes microphthalmus
ACAAAACTAAAACTAATCATCTTACCTCGGTTCAGGTGAGCTTCTACGTCACCTGACCGAGGTGCAACCTGGAAAATGAAGTTTTACCTAGAACACAAAGAACAAAAAGCAAACTACAAACAAAAAGCTAAACGGGCGTTTTGGCGCCCTCTAGGGGTTAACCCTTACACAATCTAACCACCAAGGATTTTAATTTCTTGGGGAAAAAAACCAGGACATCCATTTGTCCTTAACCCCAAGTGCCCAACCCTGTATGTAACTGCCACGGAAATGACGGATATATTTCTAGGATGGGGTGTATCCACTGACCGATGTGCCGGGTAACAAGTAGATGGGTGGCACATGGGTTCAAGTCCTGCTTCAGGTCTGTTTGTATGGAGTTTGCATGTTCTCCCTGTGTTTGATGGGTTTCCTCTGGGTTTCCTCCCATAGTGCAAATCGCATGTAGTGTGTAAATGTAGTGTGTAAATGAGTGTGTTGATTGGCACTGTGTACCTAGTGCCCTAAGTCTCTTGGGATATGCTCCAGGCCCACTGTGACCATGTATACAGGATAAAGCGGTATAGATGATGAGTGAGTGAGCAACACAATTCCAAAGTTTATGGTGATTCAAACCTGGATCTAGCCCATGCACCAAGGATTCTTTTTATTCTATTAGCCCATGCAAGCACTAGGCACTAGGCTCTATCTTTCATTGCCACGACTCACTGTCCCCAGCCACGACCCTCATCTGCACTGTACAACGCACAGGTGCGAATGAACACAACACATGCACGCGCGTACACGCACAGAAAGTCGCGCGCCTGAACGCACACGCGCGCAGGGAAGACAGAAAGAGAGAAAGGGAGAGAGAGGTGACATTCTGAGCTCTGAAGAGCCTTTGAGGAGGATGCATGCATGAAGCGCCCGCGCGCGCGTGTGTGTGTGCGCGCGTGTCACCCTGACCGTGTGTGTGTGTGTGGGTTGGAGTTGGAGTCTAGTACGTTATAGAAAGTGCAGGCAGCAGTGTGCACGCTCTCAGACTGCAGCGGCTGCGTGACTGCGCAGGTGAGGTAAGTCATGCGTTTCATTTCAGCACGCGCTCTCTGTCTGTTTCTTCTCGGAAAGATAAAAAGGGAAAGTCTGATGCTGAAGGGCTCGAGCGCGCTCGAGGCGCAAAGGGACTCGAATTCACATCATTTACTCGAATTATAGTCCAGCTCGAGAAATATACAGTATATATAGGGGTCTTTAAGAAAAGAAAATAATAAAAAAGATCAGGAAGAAAAAGAAAAAGATCAAAAGAAAAAGATCAGGACTTTAAAGCAGTGTAAGGGGAAACGCTTGTTATTTCTGAGGACATGAATTATGGCAGGTGTGTAAAGTGTGCCGTACTTTGACCTGTTTGTGCGCACATGTGAAATGCATATATAAATTAAAATCATGTTTTTTGCATGACTGAATACATTCTCATATTGTATATATATTGTATCTATGAGAATGTATTCAGTCATGCAAAAAAATATATTGACTCTGAAACAGGGGAATACTTATGCAACCAACCAAAGTCTTTCTTGAATTGCTCTGCATTACAAGCTGCAACACTAAAAAAGGAAGTGAATGTTCCAATAGTTATGAGCTCTGTAGGCAATCCAACGAACGATGAGTTGATAAAGAGTTTCTTCTCTACCTTTTCTGGCATGGTGGTTGGTAACAGACAGGGATTAAAAAAAAAATTATTTTCACACACATACACACATACACAAAGGTGGGGGGCAGCACCGAGCAGCAGCAGACCTGAAAACCTAGTTGAGGAAAAAGGTCAGAGGGAAAAAAAAGTAAGGGCTGGTTCGAGCTGGGTGGCACGCTGGCTCAGTGGGCTTGAGGGTTCGATTCACACCTCACATAATGGCGGTTGCATGTTCTCCCCCTGCTTGGTACTTCGGTCCCATCACACATGCAGGTTAGGATAACTGGCGTTCCCAACTTGCCCGTAGTGTGTGAATCAGCATGTGAGTGTGTATATGTATGTGTATGGATTGGCAGGTCATCTAGGGTGTACCTCAGGGTGATCCTGGAATAGACATCAAGCCACCAGGATAAAGCAGTACAAATAATGAGTGAGTGGTTTGAGCTGATCTGCGGTAACTGAAATATCCGTACAACCATGGTTCATCCAAGAACACCTCTAATCATAAGTCAGTTTTTATTCATGTCAGTCAAGAAGAGGAATCTGAAGCAGCAGAGAGCACAGGCACAACTGAAGATGTTTTTCCTTTTGTTTATAAAAAGATACAGATATAAAGTCAGCGATATTGTTGTGCTGTACAGTACGTGAGGGATCGCATCCGAGTATATCTGAACTTTTCACCTTTTCACCGGATCCAGTAGCTCATGCTGGTATTACTGTAGCTGCGCTTGATATTACGCAGGTGGAGCTGAAACGCCCTACACCTTCAGGATATTCTCGCCCATTATGACAAAATGAAATATGGGTTCAGTTGTTTAGTGCTGCATTAGGACCCGTGCCTATTGTGGCCTATAAGCATCTTGTGGGGAAAAAATAAATAAATAAAAAGTTAATTTTGTGTCAGTGTGTCAGGAGAAGAATGGTCATGGCTTTGTGCAGCTTATGAACGTTGGGGTGTGTGGACAGAGATAGAGAGAAAGAGAGAGAGAATACATATAACTGTAAATCACTAGGCTTAAATATTGCCTTAAGCTGGCCTGTCAAAAAATATAACGTGGTAGAGACACACACACACATGCAGGTTTGAAGCAAAGTGTGATTAAAGATAAGCCAGGAAAAAATCCATAGCTCCTAAGAGCCCAGTGCACTCGGAGCTAAAATGAGGCTTTGAGTGAGACCTACTGTATTTGCACTAGCTTCAGCTCTCTTCAGCTCCGTCCATAGCTCACCAGTCATCTCCTTTCTCTCTTAAACACACTCTCCTTCTTTCCCTTTTTCTCTCTCTTATCCGTGCCTGTATTCATTATTCCAGATTTGGCCTTTCATCCTTCTTTCCTTGTATGTCTTTGTCTCTAATCACTGACTCAGACATTGCTGGTGTGTCTTGATCTTTGTGTGTTTTCATCTCTAGGTCTGTCATTCCCCTTTCAGCGCACGGTATCTTTATATTATTAGGAATCAGTAACAGTTTATATAATTCATTCTTATTTATATAATCAATAATAATAATAAAAGTAAATTATTTGCTAGACATGTTAACCCAGGGTTACCTTATATACACACACTTATAACATTTGCAAATGTTTGGACACTCGACTAACACCTCCCTTGATGCATACAGTATCACAGCTTGTAAATGCTTTTCGTAGCCAGCGACTTATCTGTCTCTCCTCATTTTTTTAAACGTATTTCTTATTTCTAGTACTGTATATCTGAGATATTCCCAGGCCCTCTTGCATGCATGGCGTAATTAAGATCTACAAACAGATATTCAGTGATGCCAAGGGCCATTCTGTAAAGGTCAGCCTGCCGTTATTGAAATAGTTTATAGCCAGCGTCATTTGTGTCCATAATGGGATGATATTTACCTGTGTAGGGTTTCTTGTGTCATTTCCCGTCACACAAATTTAAAGCATAATAGATTCAGCTCATGCTTAACAGGTGGAAAGGAATCATGCATTTTTTTCCAACAAAAAGAAGTTATTTGGTGATTGCTTTTTGTTTCCAAAATGCCTCTGACTCATCTAGTTGTTGTATGGCATGCATCAGTGGTTCACTTTTCTGAATCAATCCCAGGTAAGATGTCATTCTGATGACTCTCCCATGCAGATCATGTTTATGCAAGCAATGCTCCAATGCCAGCTATACAGTACCTTGCTGTAGGTGCTTGCTGAAATATAGTGTTTTTTTTTATTTACCTTTCTTGCACGATCATAGGCAACTCAATCTAAATATTGTCTTGATCTTCCAGACCTGGCATCGCTGTTCACAATTCCCCTTAACTGCCATTTCAGACAGTGGAAATTAGATTTTTGATATCCTTTTTATACCCTGCCTCTGCATTGTAGGCCATCAAAATTAGATTAATTCCCAGATCCTGTTTGGTTTGATGAGGCAAAGAATGAACTATGATCCGGAAATGTCATCAGCTGCCAATTCCTAATGCTAATTTTTAATTCGAGTAACAAATCCGAACAAGTCAATTAGGGCCAAGATATCCAGATAATTAAGTTCTGAGACTTTATAACAGGAAGGATGGTCAAACTTCTCCACAGACTATTTTTCAGCATTTTAAGGTACATTAATGAATCAATTTTTTGTTGCCTTCATGATATTTCAAATTATACACCTTTATAAAGTATTCAGAATGACAATGTGACGCATATAGTATCTGGTAAAAATAATTAAACAGTGAAGCACATGACAAGTAATATAAACCACAAACTAGTCCATATATACTCATGTGAGTCTTCACAGCTAATAACATACAGCAAATATTGGCACTAATTTCTTCTATTAGTAATGTAAATGCTTTCTCTCTCTCATTCTCTCTCTGTCTTTATCATTCCCACTCAGTGTGTGTGTGTGTGCTTGTCTCTGTCACAGATGACTGGCACCAGCATTCTGGCGCTGGTTCAGGACACGTCTCTTCGAGTAAAAAAAAGAAAGAAAACAACTTAAATATTCTACTTGACATCTTCGAGACTCATTCTAACATGACATTTAATGGACTTTGCCTGCGAGAGCTTTCAATTACCTTAATAGCCGGCCTCTGTTAAGGTCACTTCTTAGAACGATACTGTCTAGGGAATGGCCTTTGAAGGGAACATACACTGCTCAGTTTTTCAGGCCATGCTTATAGACTAATGGCAAGCTTGTAGACAGGCAAAATAGTGCTGTCAGTCTCACCATCTCCTGACTGAATCTTTGTGAAACGCATAAGCATGCGTGAAAGCGACAGTGACAGAGCTTAAAGAGATGTCGCTGGTGCGTTTGTTACCCCGAGAACGCAATTCATATTCTGACTTCTGGCTTTAAAATCGCGTGTGATAAAGTACGAAAAAGGTGTAATGTAATAATATCTCATAATTACTTACCTTAGCAGCCCACACTATATCTAATGTTCCTGAATATGCCACTCCCAATTACAAGAGTGGGAGCACCTTAATTTCATTAAAACCCAGTTTCTGCAAGTTGAAAAGAACAAAATGTTTCGTCATAATGTTGCTTATTTTACCAAATATTACATTAATAAAGGTGCAAATAATATTCGACCACACCTGTTCCCTAGCATTTTATGATTTCTACTGGAAGAAAAGATCAAGAAAGAATATTTTTTCATTCATTCGTTCATTTTCGATACCGCTTAAAACAAGGCAGGGTACACCCTGGACAGGGTACCAATCCATCGCACAAACACACACACACACACACACACACACACACACACACACTCATGCACTCATTCACACACTACAGGCAATTTGGGAACCAAATCTGCATGTCTCTGAACTGAACAGTCAGAGGAAACCAGAGTACCTGGAGGAAACCCACCAAGCACAGGGAGAACTGCAATATTTGTACTGTATATAAATACTAACGTTTATATATACTGTATATATATATATATATATGATGGATTTCATTGAAGAAATGGAGCAGTTCAATGTCCTGAAATCAATATCAATATTCTGGCATCAGAGACATGCTGCTGTGTTACACAGGATTGCACGCCGCTGTAATATTTACACTGGTCTCAGGTGATGCACATGAATGGGACCTGTTGTACAATCAATACTGCCGACATCAATGAGGCTAAATTATAAAGCCTCTCTACAATATTTACCATCAACCCAGAAAATTGCACTGTTCCCACCTCAACTGAGGACCATTTCTTAGTTTTCTGAGACCACCTTAAGAGTCTGCTGGCTCCTCAAGTCTGACTTTTTACATCAGTGCCTTCAGTAATATACATATTGGGTGGAAAAGCAGACTGAAGTCTTTATGCAATGGTGTTTGTGGTTATTAAGAATGACATTGTTGACGTGTTTGCAGTTAAAAATGTTGAGTGTTTTGTTTAAAACATAGAAAATGCAATAGAGCAGGATAGAAATGTTTTCTTCGTATGATTTGTTTTCTTCTTCTTTTTTTACCTTGGAATAAAGCACTCGTCCAATTAAATTAAGAAGAGAAGTCACAATGCCTGACCCTTATCTTCTCCCTCCTGTCCCGCCTCTTGCCATCCTAAACTGTTCCTCCCCCAACTGTACCCTTGCCAACCTTTCGGCGTTCCACAATGAGGAGTGCCATGCCGACCAGCCCTTATTCGTGATCCTTGCTGTTGCCTACAGTGCTGTAGCCTTGCTGGGAGTGACTGGTAATTTGGCATTGATTGTTTTGATTTGGCGCCAACGTGAACTCTCCAACGCAACTAGCGTGCTTATTGCCAACCTGTCAGCCTCAGACTTGCTGATGGCACTTGTCTGCCTGCCATTCACATTTGCCTACACGTTAATGGACCATTGGGCATTCGGTGCTGCCATGTGCAAGATCAACAGCCTAGCACAGTGCACTTCGGTCTCTGTCTCCATCTTCTCTCTTGTGCTGATTGCCGTCGAGCGCCACCAGCTGATCGTGCGGCCGCGTGGCTGGAGACCCAGTGCGCTGCACGCCTGCCTGGGTGTTGCCCTCAGCTGGGGTCTGGCCCTGCTCACCTCCATGCCTTTCCTGCTCTTCTCCGTTACCACTGATGCGCCCCTGCAGCAGCTGCCTGCCATTTTGCGGGAGCACTACCGAGGCAAGGTGGTGTGTATGGAGCAGTGGCCCTCTCGCCAATTCAAGCTTGCCTACACAACCACCATGTTGCTGCTGCAGTATGTCGCACCCCTCGCCTTCATCTTCATTTGCTATCTGAAGGTAAGTGTAAGCATTTGGCTAGACAGTAGTTACTGTATTAAGAAGACATTAAGCATGTTATAGTCAATACATGCCATTACACGGTTTAAACAAGAACGCATTAGTTATGCAAGTGACCATGTACAAACTTCATTATTTCTCCATAGACTATGATCAAGCAAAAATAAAGAATTATTAACGCCATATGATATAAGAATTCGAAAAAACGTGCATCTTAGACTGCTTTGGGCATGTGAAATAAAATGCAAAAGTAGGCTCTGTGCATCATGCAGAATCGTAACTGACATCCTCTCTTCATCATTCTGGAATAGGTCTGGGCCTCTTAGTTGCAATGATAGGAAATCTTAAAAATGCAGCATACAGAGCCATCTTGGACTAACATGTGGTTTCACCTTTGTGGCAACAGATTGGGAGAAACCACAAATGGGTGTCATAGTCAGACGTCTGCATACTTTTGGCCGCATGTTTTTGGTCTTCAGAGGGCATGGATTCCTCGTCTGGTCTTAGATGTTTTAATTACACAAGGAGGAACAACACAATATTACACAGGTGGTGGTTTTAATGCTATGGCTGCCCAGTGTATGATCGTCTGCTGTGGTGTCTGGCACAAAGATGTTAGCAGCAGATCACTTAAATGCTTTAAGGCCCCTGTTTGTTTGTCCAGAACGTCCCATGGATACTCAATTGACCTTGAACTATTGTTATCAAACTATTTGTGAACAATTTATGCATCATCCTTCTGAGAGAAGGCACTGCCATTAGGGAATACTGTTGCAAAAAACGGGTGTAGTTGTTCTGCAACATCATTTAAGTAAGTGGTATGTATGGTAAGAACAGTAGATTTCCTAGCAGATCACAGTTACTCTGCTGGTTGGCCTATTTCCCATAGTGCATCCTGGTAGTCTGGTACAGTAAGTGACACACATGCACCTGGCTGTCCACATGATATAAAAGAGCATGCCACCTACTTCTACTGCTTCATGGTCCGTACCTGATACTTACATGCCCACTAATGGTAGTAGACAGAGGTGAGCATGGGTACTCTGTCGGGTTTACAGCTATACAGCCCAATTTGCAGCAGTATGCCATGTACTGTGGTTTCTGGCACCTTTCTATTTTAACCAGCATTAACTTTTATAGCAATTTGCATTACAGTAGGTGTTCTGTGGGATCTGAGGGTTCTGTGGATGGGCAATCTGTCACTCCCCATGCACATCAGCGAGCCCTGGGTGCTCATGCAATGTTCTTCCACGGACCACTAGAGATGCTCAGTTCCATATGCTTGACCAGTTCTCTGCTTCCAAGACATCAACTGTTGAGAACTGACTGGTCCAATGTAGGTGCCACTGTAAAGAGGTAATAATGTTATTCCCTTAGGCGGTCAGTGGTTTTAATGTTATGGCTGATTTGAATATGCTGTAGAAAACAGTGGTGTTATGATGAGGAGCAGCTCTGCTCTGCTGAAAAAACAAACCCAGAATAGTCCCAGAACTGGGCCAGTTGTGAAAAGGACCTTAAGTGTGGTGAAAATATTGTGCAGAAGGATTATAGCAAGAGCAGCGACAATGTGCTCCTCAAAAATGGCGATCACAAAATCTGTGTAGATCCTGGGGTGCATAGATTTTACAGAAGTTCTTTCGTTCTCTCTTTCTCTCTTTTTTTGTTGTTGTTGCTGGAACTGCCTTAGAGGGAGACTACTTATCATATTAAAGGCGAAGTGTGATAAATTGTATTTATATTTATGCGTCCAGACTTAGATATGTACCCATTGCTCTATGTGTGGGTTTCTGAAAAGTCACAGCAAATGACAGCAGGTTGTTTAGCTCTGAATTAATCTGTACATATGGAAAAAAAGAAAAAAAAGGAAACCACATTAATGCTAGCTCTTTGCAGAAAATGCATGGTTGTTTTCTCCGAACATGGCACAGTTTAGTTACAACTAATTCACCTTATCAGCTAATTAGGAAGCTCTTTATCAGCATGATGAGGTCTGTTAGAAGAAGGCAAACACCAAAAAGCATGTCAAGCTACGACCTGCTAGGACAGTCAGCCCATCCCTGATCTAGACACTGATATTGTAAAGACTTATCCTGTAACTAGGCATGAACTTTTACATACAAAAATAAAAAAATAAAAAAATCTGAGGTAAAAGAACTGATGCCGACTATGTAACGCTGACCTTCCCTGAAAACGTTTCCTTATAGAACCTGGAAAATAATAATTAGGGCATTTTGTTACTATGGTGAAAGATTTTAAATCAAGAAAATCATTTTTAAAAGAAAAAAGATTTGTAGCAAACTGACTGTGTAGGGATTGTCATGAAAATCAACTCGTTGTGTGTTAGCTTAGCACTACTTACTTCAGATACTAGCTAGTTGGTTAGCCATTACATTTCTCTTGGTCATTTTCCTCAACAAGCTATAAGTAATAAAATTGATTTGAACTTTCTCCTCTTCTGCTTTCTAGCTTTTTATTTTTATTTTATCAGGACTATGTAACCAAAAGGGCAGGCCAATAAAACCATTATCTTAACCATTATTACCTGTAAATCTCGAAAAGTTCTTTTGATATCTCCACTTACTCCATTTTAGAATAGCCTCAGCTAACTGAATCCCAAATAGCATACAATGGAAAGTTAGTGCACTATATAGGGTTTAGAATCCATTGTTCCACACACCAAGTAGTGTAACTGATCAGGGGTTAGAGAGGGATTTGGGATTCAGCCTTGTTTTAGAAACTTGCTGCCTTTGTAGCTCGCAGGGTCAATGAACAAATCAATGAGGTGAGTCATGAGCTTGCGCTAATGTTAGCTAACAGTAATGAGACGATTCAGACGCAATTCAGAGCGACTTAGAAGCAGTTACTAACTAGACAAAGTGTTGTTTAAGATGAAATAACATTAGCAGATGTGATTACTTGAAGAAAGTGCCACTGTGACTGGTTTTTGAAAGTGGGTTTTGGCAGACAGCTGCTCTTTCTTTCATAACATTTTAATTCAATTAGGCTAAAAACAGTCGCAGTAGGACAAAGGTAAAGATTTTTACCAAGGCATTAATTTGTAAAAAACAAATGTGACACATTTCCTAAAAATTCCTAAAAATGCATTCAGAGACGTTTGTACACGCCTACAGTCCTCTGGGGTTGCATGTGTAGCGGTTACTTTGGCTTTTAGCTAAGTGTTATTCAATATATGCCCTCAGAGAAAACATTTGGACGATTGACTGACGATTGTTTATAACAACTGTTGTAAATCAGATTATGTCAAACACGTCCGTTCAACTTTCATTTTGGACGGTACGTGTCGGAGGGACGCCGTTTCAACGGTTATCACTAGTCCAAATGTTTGCTGGGATTTGTCCTATACAGCAGCCATTTTTAGCACTATATACTCTATCACATGGTGGCACGGTGGTTAGCACTATCGCCTTGCACCTCCAGGGTCCGGGTTCGATTCCCACCTTGGAGTGCTTGCGTGAAGTTTGCATGTTCTTCCCACGCTTGGAGGGTTTTCTTTTGGTATTCTGGTTTCCTCCCACTGTTCAAAGACATACAGATTAGACTAATCCCAAATTGCCGTTCAACCCGTTAATGCCGCTCGTTGGATCCAAATGAAAGCACCCGCTATTACTACAGCAATAATTAGCATTTTTAAATTGAGAGCGGATATTCAGCCGAGGTAATTTACATTCGTATGTGCGTGTGAATGTTGAGGTCCTACCACGGGAATAAATACAATGGTCAAGCCATTGGCTTCCATGGTCCCTAGTTGGACTACCGACGTTCTTAGATGACTGGATGGATTGAGTCTATGACTTTGACTACAAACAGTTGTGCATCTTGTTGGGGTGCAGGAATTTCTGGCAGTATCTGGTTACAGCTCTCATAAGGATAATAAGACAAATGGTAGTTTGTATGTAAATTTGCAATGAGTCAGAATCCGTGGTTGTATTTGGTTCCCATCGGTTATACTGACAGTAGATTTAACAAAACCTTATGCTGTGGCAGTGATCTGACTTGGCATTTTAGCTTGGTATTGTTGTGTGTGTGTGCGCGTGCGTGTGTGTGTGTGTGTGTGTGTGTGTATGTGTGAACCCATTTTCAGAAGCTTAGTAATGACTGGAGCTTTACCAAGAACCCTCTCTGCCTCTTCTCTTTCTCATTTTCTTGGTTGATTAAAATCTCCACCCCTTGAGAAGAAAAGCAGGAACGCATTCAGAGAGGCTAGAGTGCACGCACATACCAGTCTCTCCAGGACCCTTTATTTATTTATTTATTTATATATATTTTAATGATGGATATTGTAGTGGACCTGGAAAAAAGTGGGATGGAGTGGAGGTTGTTGATTGAACATTGCTAGCAGGCAGTATGACCTGCCACATAAGCTCCCTAACACATAATACACTTATATGCAAGCACTGCAGACATGCATAATGAAGCTAGAGAGAGAAAGAGAGAGAAAGATTAGAGGAAATTGGGCCAAAGCTGAAGATTTAATAACTTGAGACTTTAGCTCAAAGGCCATAATTGTGCTTTGAGCGAGTAAAATTGCAAAGGGGAGACAGGGAGAGAGAGGTGTTTCAAAGCCCATTTTCAGAAGGTGTCAAAGTATGAATGTTATGTTTATTAATGCCGCTCGTTGGATCCAAATGAAAGCATCTGCAATTACTACAGTAATAATTAGCGTTTTTAAAGTGAGAGCGGATATTCAGCCGAGGTAATTTACATTCGTCTTCAACTCGGTTATAAGTTGCATTTAATTAACCACAAGCTGTGGAAAACATTTTCTATTCCTTGAGTTAGAACCTAAATTACAGCTCGCATGACATTTGCATTTTTTCGCACATGTTTATTCCACATAGCACTTTTAAAAGCATGGAAAAATGTTAGCTTTTTTTTTTTTTTTACATTTAAAGTGTCTTGTGTATAAGTCAAAAGTTGAAAGCTTTTACTCAAGGGATCTAAGAGTGGTTCTCCAGCAGCCTTGGGTACTGAAGCGACAATCTTCCAGGCGCTAATGGATATCCTTAACCACTCGAATTGAACTGCAAGGGCTTTTTAATTCTGCAGGCGTCTGGTTTAATGCTCAATGACAGTGGACAGGGCAATAGAGGTAGAAAAGCTGACTCTAAGGGGACATTTACAATCCTTTGAGACAGTAAGATGCGCTACAGGTCGGTAAATGCTCAAACAGTCCCTTTGGCTATAACTTATCTTACTGTACAGTATATTATATACAGTGGTGTGAAAAACTATTTGCCCCCCTCCTGATTTCTTATTCTTTTGCATGTTTGTCACACAAAATG
>JAOTQY010000031.1:8342774-8353321 GCA_026413445.1 Dolichallabes microphthalmus
TATATATATATATATATGTGTGTGTGTGTGTGTGTGTGTGTGTGTGTGTGTGTGTGTGTGTGTGTGTGTGTGTGTGTAAGGAGGCATTCACAGTCAAATCAGGACTTTTGATTGTGCAGAATAACAAAACACAGTTATGAGAGTAAAATGTAAATTCTATATAATCCCCTGCTATAATGCACTTATCCCAGTTTTTCACTAGTGCTTGGATACCAACAAGGTAGAAAGTTCACTCATTACACCGGAGCCATGATCAGACTTCCCGCTTCAGGTCTGAAACACTGGCCTCACAAGAATTCCTTTAACTTGTGGAAATGGCTTGGGGCAAGGTCAGGACTGTATGGGGGACGTGACAATAACTCCCAGCTGAGTTCCTGAAATGTGCAAGTGGTGATGCGTTGTTTTTTTTCCCCCACAAGTTGGCGACAAGTTTTTCAAGGATCAGGCGTTGAACTTTCTGAATGTTGGCAGGAACTGCTCACTGCAGTGAGCCACATCCGGCGTCATCATTAACGAACATACAGCCATCTTTAAAATGTTTCACCACCCAAATGTTCTGGTGCACCTAAGAGTCTCATTAGTGTACTGTGCCTGATTCAGATCATTTAAAATGGTTTATAATGTGTGTACAGTAGGTTGACAGATAAAAATGAATAATACTGTTTTAATATACCATTGAGTTTAAACAAAAAGGCTTTTCCTTTCTGCAAAAAAAAAATATACAGACCCAACTTTAAACATGGTCCCTGAAGATTAATATTGGTTTGATCAATCATGTAATTTTTTTTGTATATATATATTTTTTTAAAGCAACAACTTCTTCTGCAATTCAGTTGCAAGTTTCTTTCTTATTCCAGTACTGATTCTTATCCCATTATCTACTATCTCACACTTCTTTCTACTCAGCTACTGTAAGAGATCTGTTTTTGGATTGGGTTCTGCCTATTGACTTGAAAGTCACTTTAAGATAAAAGTATCAGAAAAAAGAATAGATATATACAGGAATTCGAAGTGCCATTTTGGATAATTGCATTTAGCTGCATGTTTGAATCTTTCTTTATACAGAATAAGCTCAGTTCCTTTCAGAATAATAGTGCATAATGATGCAATCCTCCACTCCACAATCCTCTCAGCTTTGCGGTGTTTGCATGAGGTTGTGTTGCACATTATAAAATGTTTGCTGGAACTTTACTTCAGAGCAGTGTGCACAGGGCTACAGTAAATGAACATTCAGTAAGAACTGATGTAAACCTGCCATAAATATTTATCAAGGTTTATTCCAACAGGTGGCAGCAGTTATGGAGGAAAAAGTCAAATACAAATTTTCATTAACCCCAGATGATATTTGTAACAAGAAATGACCCTGTAATTTGGTGTCATGGTTCTGTACTTGCACTTTAAGATTTACTTCACATCTGTGGTGGTTTGCTAGAGACTCAAAAACCTTAGAAATGGCTTTGTACAGTAATCCTTTCCAGACTCATCAGATACATGTCAATTAAGTTTTTTTCTCATCTGTTCGCGAATTTCTTTAGATTGTTTTGCTTTTTTAGACCTTTAATTGTGCTTCATTTGGTCAGACATGTTCTGTTTAAGTGATTTCTTGATTCAACATGTCTGGCAGTAAGTACTGTACGCCTTGGTGTGGCAAGTAAAATGTAACTCTGCTTTGCAAAACTCACGGATCATTCATGAGTTTAGCAAGAGGGGCAATTATTTTTTCACACAGGGCCAGGTAAGTTTGGACAGCTTTTTCCCCCTTAAAAAATGAAATCATCATTTAAAAAACTGCATTATGTGTTATGTGATAAATATGGAAGTTTGTAATTAAGCAAAAAAAAAAAAAAAAAGTGTGAAATAACCCAGTATATGTTTTATACTGTAGATGAAGTAGCTACATGGCCATAAAAGCTCCAATTATCTTTAATGACAGCTTGGAAAACTCATGGCATTCTCTCATCAGAATCAGAGCTAGTCAGCTGGAATGTTTTTACATTTTTTTATTTACACGTGTGTAACCATCAGTTTCCCTGTGCAGAGGAAGGGTGGGGACAGAGTCAATTGTCCCATTAATGGAACTAAAACTAAGGTACAAAAAAGACTGTCCATCATTATTTTAAGAAACGAAGGCTAGTCATTAAAAAAAAATCTCGAGAACTTTGAATGTGCAAGTGCAGTTACCCAAACCATCAATGATGAAAGGAAGACAAAGACGTACCTCTACTACTATAATTACCAGCCTCAGGGGTCAATTCCCAGCCAGGTTCAATTCCTGCCTCTGTGTGTGCATGTTTTCCCCGTTCTTGGTGGGTTTGCTTCGGGTACTTCGGGTACTCTACCTTTATGGTTTCCTCCCACAGTCCAAAGACCTGCAGATTAGGTCATTTGGAGTACCCAAAATTGCCCGTAGTATGTAAATGAGCATGTGAGCATGTGAGTGTGTGTCCAGTAATGGACTGGAACCATGTCCATGATGTACCCTGCCTTCTGTATGGGCTCCAGGTACTCTGTGACCATGTACCATGTAGAATTAAGCGGTATAGACAATGAGCGAGTGAGTGAATGAGAAACCAGCAAATAGCAGCACCTCAGGTTAGAGCCCACATAAATGCTTCTTAGAACTCAAGTGGCAGGCATATTTTAACATCCACTGTTCAGAGGAGACTGCATGAGTCAGGCCTTTATAGTTGAATTGCAGCAAAGAAACCATAGATACAACAAGCTGGTAGAACAACAAGCATAAAACACTTGCTTTGACCATGAAATGCAAGGAACAGACTATAGGTCAGTGGTAAACTGTCCTTTTGTCTGAAGTCCAAATGTATGGTTAGTTTTGGTTCTTACCACCTAGTACTTTATATATTATGTAGCGGTTTGACAAGGTCGAGTAAAATATTGGCACCAAGTTTCAAAGAAATGCAATGCTTTTGTTTAGAAATGGAAATCCTAGTGTCTTCTCAATGCAGTAAATTGTCACATTTGAAGTCGCAGTAGCTCTACGGGGATGCCCAAGGCAGGGGTGCGAGTCCAGTCCTTGTGGTCGCTGTGTGATGAGCAGAGTGGTGCAGAAGTCACTTTGAATGAAGGGGACGTGCTGCAGACCACTTTCTCTGTGGCAAAGCATGCTTTAATCTGATAAGATTTTATAACTAAATTTGTGAAACTGTGTGTGAATGTGTATATATATGTGTGTGTGTGTGTGTGTGAGCTCTGTAATGGACTGGCACCATTGTACCCTGCCTCATGCCCTATAGGCTCCTGATTTTATAAAGCGGTATATACAGTACACTGAGAGAGAGAGCTAGAGAGAGAGAGTATATGGTGTTTCTAACAAATGAATGTTGAATGTTGAAATTTTTTACTCCGGTATGAATTTTGTCTAGCTACTCGTAATAACCATCTGCTATTTTGTAAAAATGTAATGTCTATTCCTACTAATTGACAAGTTCATGATTGGTCTTACATGCGTGACTGTGGACTTTGTTTCTTGGAATTAGAAAAAGGGGGAAAATTGTGCAAAGCAAAGGTCAAAAGTGATATGTAGACATGTAGAGCAATTACTTGAGCTGCAGAAAGGGGTGTGTATGTGTGTGTGAGACAGAGAATGTCTCCTGAGCTGCTGTAAAATCACAGAATAAGAAAAGGAAAAAATAAGCTTATGCATTTAAGAGATAATTATAATAGACTGCAGCACTCCCTTATATCCTATAAGTAATTTCCTCCTCTACACCAGTGATGGGAAGTTTGAATCATTTTAGTGACTCGATTCTTTGAATCTCGTTCATGAAAATGAACGAATCTTTTTTTGAGTCATTTCGTTCTTTTGATCAGAAATAAAATAAAATGTTGCATTTTCAATAAAAAAGACCCCCAATACGTCTACATACACAAATTTTGTCTATAGTTCCAGTAATGAAAATATTACAATGCAGCTAAGGACGATAGTCAGAATGAGCAGCTCACCTCTTATATCTTCTAGTCTGAGTCTTTCGTTATTTTCAATCTATTGCACCGCATAGCGACTATGAGAGTCACGTGACAAAAGAACGAACGACTCGGAGTAGAAGAGTCATTGAGAAAGAATCGCTCAATTCTGTTTCCCGTACATAACCTACAGAGGTTTTGCGGTGATGTGCGCATGCGCGCCCAGTAGAAAATGAACGAGACGACTCGTTCTTCTGAGTCACGTTAAAGATTAGTTCAAAAAGAACACACACACACACACACACATAATTGCACTTCACTACTGAATAAAAGGGATTTGATCAGATTTATTAATTTGCCATATTTACGAAGAGGCAGCATTAAAGCATCTCGAGCATGCAATCACCAAAGCCTCTGTTTTCAGTATTAATACAGTCCACTATAGTCTGAATGCAGATGAAAAGTACCATTGGGCACACTTTGCAAACATTCATTTGTAGAGGTATCATATGCACGGAACATATGGAGGCTTTGTTTAAAATCAGTCAGCGTGTCATTGAATTAATCTGTGAATTAGCCAAGTGCTTAATGTGGAATAAAGCGGAATTGCAGAATGAATGATGCAGGCTAATTTTAAGCTTTCCGTGCTTCAAGTATATCAAAAAAATTTGTGAACCTTGCTTAAACGTCAGGTCAACCAGGAAACTAACGTTAAATTAAGCACTGCCAGTTCTCCCAGGATGATATATCAAATATCCAAACAGACTGCTGAGTTATATAATTTTGATATTTATACATCATTTAATAGTGTTGATATTCCCAAAATAAGTTAAATACAACCAGCAATAAACTTCTCCTTTCCTCAATTTGATCTACACTCATGCTAGTGTCTATTAAATCAGTTGACACTGAGAATTCAGGTGGTTAAGGTAGTGGACTATCGTTCAAAAGGTCCCAGGTCCAAACCCCATGACCACCAAGTTGTCCGTGTTGGACCCTCGAGCAAGGCCCTGAACCGCTCAGATGTACAGTATAATGAGAGAAAAATGTAAGTTGCTCTGGAAAAGGTCTGCCTAAATGATTAAATGGACCAGTCATCACTAATCACACACACCAGCGAGCCTTGGCTGCCAGTTCAGCGGTTTTCCTTCCATGTGTCACTTTTGGTAGGTCCAGACCACTGCAGATCAGGAACATCTCACAAGAGCTGCAGTTTTAGAGTTGCCTCCTCTAGCTGTCCTTACAAAATCTCTAGACTTCAGCTTCCAGCACACCAACTTCAGGGACAAAATGTTCACTCGCTGCCTAATATCCCTCCCATTTCGAGGTGCTGTCGTAACGAGATATTTGGAACTGGAGCTGAAATTGTGACGTCTAGACGTCTGGATTAGAGCAAGTCCAAAACTGCAGCTCTTGTTGGATGTTCCCAAACTGCAGTGATCAGGACGTACCAAAAGTGATCCAAGGAAGAAAAGCATGCCATGGGCGACCAAGGTTCCTTGATGCACATGGGGACTGAAGGCTGGACCGTTGAGTCAGACCCACTAGAAGCTCTAGTGTAAGTCGAATTAATGCTGGCTCCAGTAGAAAGGTGTCGAAACACAGAGTGCATCACTGTTATGGTGGGTTATGGGTTATGGGTTAGACATTGTTATGTTAGACATGTTAATGTTGATGTGTATTCGACTTTAAGTCTGATCCATGAACCTTTTGTTTAGTTTGTCTGCTTAATCTAAAGAGGTCACCCTAAGCGCACAGAAATCTTATTATTATTATTATTCATTCATTCATTTTCTGTACCGCTTTATCCTTATATACAGGGTCACGGGGGCCTGCAATATAAAAAAAAGCTATGTTTTAACTGGAAAATTGCAAATCTGGCAGCATTCGAAATCTCTCCTTAAAAAAAGTATCCTGTCATGTATATAGTATATAAGCTGATATATTATGCTGGTATAGTGTCACACCACTGCTGTGGAACAAATTGTCTTCTATTGCCTCGGTGAGACAAGAAAAAAAAAAAAGCATTATATTGCACTCTGCTGTTGCATTCCTTTTATTATTATTTTTTTCTTTCTCAAGACCTTTAGTAGTGTAATTTCATAAAATCACATTTAAAGAAGCACAGCAGTGGATTTTCAGCTGTGAAATGCTTCATCTGCATCCTGTGCGCCAACCGAGATTAGTTTTCTGATCCGATAATAGAGCCGAGCGCACCTGTGACTAATGTAATGCTTCATCTGCATCTAATTAGATCTACGGCTGTGTGAAGCATCGCCTTATTTCCTAATTCATTTCATTACGCTGTGAATGTCACCTATAGTCATAAACTACAGGAATACTACCATTTCCCCCACTCTCTTTCTCTCTGAGTGTGTGTGTGTGTGTGTGTGTGTGTGTGTGTGCATGTCAGGGAGCTAATCCGTCTCTGTCCTTGTCTGGGATTTGAGCTCTAGATTAGAAAATATCAAGATGAAGATGTCAAAGGCCCACAGGAAGGGACGAGTCCCCTTCAGCTGCCAATAACACAGCTCTACACACACACACACACACACACACACACACACACATATATAAGATACGTGTCCTCTGGGGCTTAGAGGCTTGCTTCGTCCTAGCCAGCCAGTCAAGGTGAAAAGAAGATGCAGGAGGAAAGACACACTCAGTATTTCCTCAGAGATGGCCAAGACAGTGACGAATACGCAACGTCCTCGCGCTATGCGTTTTCTGTTTAGACCGAGGGCTTTCAGGACTCTTCTGCTTCTTTTTTTGTGTGTGTGTGTGTGTGTGGGGGGGGTGGTGGTGGTGTTTTTTGAAGACACCGTAGAAAGGTGTAAGAAAAATATTGCAACTTTAGTTTGCATCTTGTCTTTCTCACTTCCAAGGATGATGTACAGTGAGTGTGATGACAGCAACCAATGGAAATAATTCAGGCAAAACAACAATGCATTTAGTAGTTAGTACTGTATACAGGTATTTTGTCATTTTTGTACTGGGAAACAAAAATGGATGAGGAGTGAAATCACTCCTCAAAGTCTTGTTCCTCTTATACCACAGCAGTGGTAATGTTGCTCCACAAATGATATGATTATATGATGTGATTTCTTGGAGGCCATTCATGAGGCCATGATCCTGAGCCAACATCCTGGAAAACGCTGGTCTAATCCAGGATGTTGGCTCAGGATCATGACCTCATGAATGGGAAATGCTGGTCTAATCCATGTATGCACACACAGAAAGAGCAGAACGGGGTGGTGCACCATGGGGTGGCGCTCCAGTGACTCTCCAGCTTCTACAGCCATTAAATATTTTTGTAGTTATACTGTATACATAAAATAGTTCATTTTCACCCACCTTGTATCATTTAAAAAATGTATTCTTTTGAACATCTGCAGTACAAGCCACTGTTACATTATGGTTTCTAGTGTATTGGAACAAGCACACTAATTTCATTCATTTGTTTATTTATTTATTGGCTGAATCTGATGTCCGAGCTACTATTCTGGAAAATGATTCAACACCTTCTCGACCAATCAAGATCGAGAATTTGACATCCCTCTCTTTTCCTCATCCTTGATTTCTTTCTGGATATCATGTCCGAGTTTAATAAACTAGAAGAACTTCTCAAATGTGATATCCCTTAAAGCATTGATACGACATATAATAATTATTGTCAAGATCATGATCTGATGATGTAATAGTCAGTCAGTCAGTCATCATCCGAGTGGCGCAGTAGGTAAAGCGCTCGCCCTGTCACCCGAAGATCGCAGGTTCGAATCCCGGTGATGCTGTTTTCCTCTCACAGCCGGAGGCACAGAGAGAGCTAAATTGGCCGAGCTCTCTCAGGGGGGGAGGGATGAGAGGTATTAGAGCTCCTTCATTAATTACACGGCTCTACGCCATTCGGGGCGTCTGCGAGCTCGCGCACGCGGAGGGAGCGGATAGCGCTGTCCCCGAGTGTGTTACGCCGCCCCCAACGGTGCGTGAGCGAACAGTTCGAAAAGATGCGATCGGCTGGCGGCACGTAGTTCGGAGGAAACACGTGATTGTCTGCGACCCTGCCGGCTGAATGGTAGTAAGCAGCCTTAAAGTGGGAGCCCCCCCTAGTGGCGGGGAGGAAATGGACACGATTAGATTGGGGAGAAAATCGGGGTAAAAAGAATTGGACAGGACTAAATTTCTAAAATATATATATATATCTATTTGAAAAAACAACTGTATATTGCAAAATCCCATAGAGAGTTATACCCATAGAGCTCAAATCGCTTCCTTCCTGCATCGAGACTACTGTAGTGTAAGTTGCGCGGCTTTTTACTTTTAAACTCCAGAGAAGGAAACACCACCTAGTAAGCGGGTCTATGCATTATTCATTCGACCGAGTTCCCCGTTCTCAGGCAGACAGCAAGTTCTAGATCGGCACGAGTACCGCCGGCTTCCCTCCCTTATTAAAAAACAAAAAAAAACAACAGATGATCTCTCAGTCAATCCTGCAACTTCAGAACTCTAAACAGCTATGATTGCAAAGTGACAATTGCGATTGCTGTGTGTGAACTTTTGCATTAATCACAGCTTCAGTCCTCATTGCCATTTAGTGTACAAAACCGAAGTGTGATGTCTCTTAGCAACATTAGGAGAACTTTTTTTTTCATGCTTCTGACTCTAACTTGAGAACATTCATAGTCAGAAATAAAGAGAGAATGCAGCTTAAAAGGTCCTCAAGGTCTGTAGGATGACCAGGATGGACAAGATGTCCACCTGGAGCTGAAAAAAAGGACGAAAGTTTTGTTGTTAATTTCTCCCCATTTATCTAGAGGTCCTGTATGTCCAGTTTGGGGACTATTTAGGTGTACAATCTCTTGTTTCATACACCAAGTAGTGCTCTTCATCAGGGGTTAAAGAAGGATTTGGGATTCAGCCATGTGATAGATAGCTAGCTACTGTAGTTAGCTTTGTAGCTACCACAGAGAGTCACTCATTCACTAATCGTCTATACCGCTTAATCCTGTATTTAGAGTTGTGATGGGGCCTGGGGGCCTTAGGGTACAAGGCGGGGTACACACCGGACAGGGTGCCAATCCAACGCAGGGCACACACACACACAGTATGGGCAATTTGGGAACACCAATTAGTCTAACCTACTGTACATGTCTTTGGACTTTGGAGGAAACCCACCAAGCAAAGGAGGACATGCAAACTCCATGCACAGAGGCAGGAATCAAACCTGGCAGGGAATCGAACCCAGAGCCTGGAGGTGCAAAACGACAACACAGAGAGCTCAGAGGCAATTTAGAAACGAAAGTTTTGTTTAAGATGACATAAAATGATCAGATGTGTTTTCTTGCTGGAATGCAAGGCACTTTGGCAGGCAGCCGTACCGGCCTACTTTATAGCACTCACACTGTGTCCACTCACATACTGTGCTTGGTTTGTATCCCTCAAATCAACCTCATATCAAATCACGTCATCAAAATTGGCAAGTCCACGTTCATAATACATTCACAGAACAAGATCCTGAAAGCCTATAACATTACTCGCCTTGACTCATGGTGCCTGCGATATACTGTAAGGAACATCTTGGTTCTGAAATGGTTTTGTTCAATTAAGAGACTGCAATCAATGATTCTTTTTTTTTTTCATATAAAGAATGCTTATGCTGATTTTGAAATTTCTCTATTTCAAGTCTGAGCAAGTCAGAAGCTCCTGGCAGAGGCTGGGATAATGATCCCTGTTGCGTAGTAAGATCCATGATGTCAACAATCCTCACCAGAGTCCTCATGTCACACCAGGCTTGGTTTTTATAGCAGAGTACCAAATTGCATGACATGCGCTTCCTGGTTTCATAATATGCAAAACACACTCAAAAAGCACACGTAACTCATAAAGCTGGATCCTTATATCTACAGTAGTACCTGTTTCGCCCTTTTTATAACAATGATTTTGGATTTTGTGTTGGTTAATAAAACCTGAGTCCTGGTGCTCACAATGAATCAGACTGACTTTCTCTGTGAGTTACAGTTTTATAATTAAATTGTTTTTAATAGTTGGTTTTAAAACCTCAAAACCATCCTTAGGAATCGACTAAACTGTGCAAGTCTAAAACTCTGATCTTCTTTCTGCAACATCTCCTGCCTCCACTGTGTGGGTGAACAGTCTGCTCCTGGGTCCGTATCCAGAAAATTTACTGCTTTTGATCTTTTTTTTTGTTGTTGTAATGGTCATTTTAAAAATGCTTAAAAACAATTTGATATCTTACCTGAATTATGCAACCTAACAACCTTCTGTTTCTTTTGTATTCTGCTATAAGGTTTTATGCTTTTTCACACGGTAATTGAAGGGAAAAAAAAGGGATTTTTGCAACCTTTGGATGTCTGCAACCTTGTATTTATGCCCCAAGGAAACAGGAAATGGTTAAAGGCAAAAACAGAAATATAACAGAAATGTACATTTAAAAACTTCTTTCAAATATTCCATAGAGGTGTCAATGTTGTGAAACAAAAAATATATAATAATAACAATAATAATAGTAATAATAATATATATATATATATACGCTACCGTTCAAAAGTTTTAGAACACTTTCTAACTCCATGATGGTTCCTGATGTTTATTTCTTTCTACATTGT
>JAOTQY010000031.1:8530202-8540376 GCA_026413445.1 Dolichallabes microphthalmus
TATATTTTTTATTTCACGGCGCTCTTATCCACAGGAAGCTCGCCGGGTGTTAACATCGACATGACAGCGGTGTCAAGCAGAGAAACTGTTACGTTTAGCCGCCTCCACATAGATCTAAAAAAAAAAACAAAAAAAAAAACTAGAGTTTATTGAGGCGTCTATAAGAAATGCACTTTATTACACTTTGTCTTCCATTGTGTTTCAATACCGCCACCTGCTGGTCATGATCTTTATCACCTGTCTTTACTGTTTAAATCCCAGAGTTAAGAAACTCCATCTAATACTTTCTTCCTTGCCTTCTTTCCAAACATTTTGTAAAACCTTTTCTCACAAGGAGTCGTCTATCCCCTGGGTTTAGTTCTGCTACGCCTGATTTATAGCAATGATCAGGGGTATTATAGTCTCAAACACACACACACACACACACACATGCTGTAGCTCACCACAGTTGTTGAGTGTGTATAGTGGGTGGTTGGTTGGTAAGGGCTCCGGTGTGGTGACGTCCAGTCCGGCTCCGGCGATCTGACCAGAAGATAACGCTGCGTACAGGTCCTCCTGATTCACCACACCTCCTCTGTACAACACACACACACACACACACAGTCTAGTGTAGAAATCATTTTGTTAGCTTGTAATCTGAAAGCTGTTTGGATGTATATCCATCTGGATATGTGCTACAGGAAGTGTTACCATATAAGGAATGGGTTGTTTTATGGGCGTAGGCACCTTCTGATCATGTTAGAATACCATAAAGGAAGCTGAAAATGGAGACATCGCCTGCTGTCTTGTATTTGTAAGTGCTTGTCTAGGTCACAGTCAGATCGACGATGTCATCACCGCGCGCCAGAGTAGCCAGGTGCGTTTCTGTTGCGTACCTGCTGGTGTTGATGAAAATGGACGTGTTCTTCATCTTGGAGAAGAGGTTCCTGTTGCAGATGCTCTGGGTGTCGGGAGTGAGAGCGCAGCACACCGCCAGGAAATCAGACC
The DNA here is from genome assembly GCA_026413445.1 of Dolichallabes microphthalmus. NCBI lineage: Eukaryota > Metazoa > Chordata > Actinopteri > Siluriformes > Clariidae > Dolichallabes > Dolichallabes microphthalmus. Next base: position 8,531,190 of record JAOTQY010000031.1, read on the forward strand.
GTCTGGCCAACTCGTCCATAGACACTACACACACACACACACACACACACACACACACACACACACACACACACGCCGGCAGCTAAATAATGATCTGAACTAATATTTGAAGATCTTCTTGACTATCAGATGTCTACGACTAAATACAAATTACTGAATGATGTAACATTAACACAGATCTGACCGTATTCTGCCTGGATGGCCTCTGCCAGGTCCGGTCTCGGTGCCACGTCTGTGTAAATGAACTTCTTCACCTTGAAAGGTTTGAGCCGCTCAGCGATGGCCACTCCTGAAACCCACACGCAAACATTACGCCGTGTTTAGTAGTAATACATGATTCAAAAGGGTTGTGCGGGTGTTTCTATTAAAGTGGCCGTTCATTGGGGACCTGAATAAGCAAAGGCTCACCGATCCGTCCGAGTCCAAGGATGCCGACCGTACTGTCGGCCAACTCGTATCCACACAGCCATAGTGTTCTCCATGTTCCCCAGCCACCACTACACACACACACACACACATTTGAATGCATAAACTAAGCACAGGTCTTGCCAACGTTTGTGTGTGTGTGTGTGTGTGTGTGTGTGTGTGTTAGAGAGAGTACGTTTTGGCTTCATGTGCAGCCTCGATGAGTCTCCTGGAGGTAGTGAGGAGAAGCGCAATGGTCAGCTCCGCCACTGCGTCGGTCAACACTTCTGGTGTGTATCCTACACGGATTCCTCTACACACACAAAGACAAACATCATCTCATTTTCGATGATATCCATCCACTTCGGTCCATGTGGATCTGTACCGCAAATCAGAAACACAAAATTAGCTAAAGAATCCGCGACAACAAACAAACAAACCTTTTCTTTAGCTCGTCCAGAGACAGGTGATCGAACCCGACTGACATGGTGCTGACCACCTTTAAGTTCGGACCTGCGTTCATATGACAAAACACATTTCAGCTTTTTTTTTTTTTTTTTTACCACGACTCGTGTGTCTCATGATCGCTTGACAGCTTTAGCCTCAGACCTGCAGCGTCCAAGACTTCGGCATCAATCTTTTCTGTCAGGACGCAGAGCAGTCCGTCGCAACCTTTCACCTTCCTCAGCAGCTCCTGCCGCGGGACGGGGTCGTCCGAGTCCCAAAGCTCGATCTGCACTCTGGAATGAGGAGACGAGGGTTACACCGAATCAAGCGGCTCTGTGATAGATCGCTACGTTTTAAACTAGCGGATGGTGGATCTCAGAACCCCTGAGTTCCAGACTCAGTGTTTTACACACTCTACACACTCCATGTAGGAACGGCTAAAGGTTCTAGGTGGAACTCATGAATTCTGACTAGTTTTTAACTCACTGTGCAGATTTGCGCAGGATGTCCAGTCCCTGCGGCGGAACTTTACGCGAGACGTATACGCGCGGTAACGTGGCCATGGCACGCTGCGTTCCTCTGAGCCTGGGGACGAGATGCCGAACTGCTGCTCTGCTCCACCACATCCTGAGCACATCAAAATACACAGAAACACACACAACCCCCCGCTGCTCAGGTCCCCTTTACACTTCACTCATCGGACTTTGGAACCTGGCCGAAATCCAGGGGGAGTGTGTGTTAGTTTTGGACAGGAGCTGACGGAGGGGAGGTGACGGACACACTGTACTCTGGGCCAATATGAGCCGAGGGGAGATGACACAATGCTCAGGATCAGTGCACTATATGGGGTCGAGTACAGGGCACACGTGATCACAAGCTTTTGTTTATTTATTATTCTGAAATCGCAAGTCGCATTAAATAATATGAAATGTTAAAAGCAAAACAAAAACATTAAAGAAAGATGGTAGACTTGAGATCATTTGTGTCTGCGTTATCGGAGGTAATGTTTGACCGCTCTGACAAACAAGGTTCACACACGCTCACACACACACACAGACATTTGACATATCCTTATAAGGACCTTGACATGATTATTAATACAGCCAGGGCTGTTTGTCTTTATCAGGATCTTACCCTAATCTCAGCAATCATGTTCTGTCTCTTTTATTTAAAAAAAAAAAAAAAAAAAAGGACAAATATATCAAATAATCATTTTCTCCTCCTTAATTTTAAATTGTCTCTTGCTTCTTTTTCTAATTACTCTCTTAATCATCTTTCTTCTTTTCTCTTCTCTTTTCTCTTATTTCTTCTTTCCTCTCCTATTGTTTTCTCTTGTTTCTAGCTTGTTTACTCTATATTTATTTTCTCCTCTCTCCTATTCTTTTCTCTTCTTTTCCTTTCTCTCATTTTCTCTTTTCTTTATTACTTCTCTTCTTTTATCTTCCTTTCTTGTCTCTTCTTTTTTTCTTTTTAGTTCTATGTTATCTTATTTTCTCTTTTGTTTTCACTTTTCTTTTTAAATCTACTCTTCTCTTATGTATATCTTTGCCTCCATCATACTTCTTTTTGGCTTGTATTGTGGTCAGTATTTTTGACTTAGTGTACGACTGTATTTTTTCCTCCAAACCGCCAGATGGCGCAGTAACGCACTTTCACCTCGCGAGCCATTGAGTGAACAAATCGTGGAAGAAGTCGACGCTTCTCGGTCCCTCGCGCACAGTGACAGGTAACGTCAACTCACTCTAAACTCGTCTGTTCTTTGTATTTCGTCGTTTTGCTTTTTTCTGTCAATAATAAAAACCTTCCGACTCAACACCGTTTCCGAAAACAGCTCCAGCTCGAGGCTTTATATGCGTAATAAACACCCTGACCGGTAATGAGTAAAAGCTAGCCGGGTGAGCTAGCTAACGGCACTACTCTGAGTAAGCGGCTTTTCATCCCACCTGCATTGTGTCAACTCCCGCCCCCTGATCTGTGATTGGTTCCTGGATTATTGGCAATACGAACGCGCTGAGCTAACCAATTAGCAGCATGGGAGCGCAGAGATTGCGCCAATCAGAACGGGTGCCGCGCTAAACGGTTGGGAAATTAAATAATATGAGTCACTTAGCTAGCAGTAGCTGATACAGTCAGTGCCAGTCATCATTCAGGTTTGATTTAGTTTAGCTGCTGTGTAGTTATTGTGTGAGAGCTTATTCATTTCGCCTGGCAGTAAAAGTGTGTATTGTGATTGGCAAGAGGTATTATAATAAACAGTGTGTGTGTGTAAAGGTGGGACAGTCCCAATGAAAACACACACTCCAAAGGACAACAAAAAGACTGAATCCTCTTCCTTTTTCAAGTGTAAATGATTTCTACATCGAACCCTCCACCTCCATAACTATATACATAACTATAAACTTATCGTGCTTATATTTGTTCCTATTGTCCAGGCTGTCTCGAGTCCTCAGTGAGAGCAAGACGTCCCATCCCCCCCTGTCCAACATGGCTGACCCTATGGAGATAGATGACTCGTTGTACAGGTAAGAATCGAAGTCTGCCTCTTCTTTTTTTTTCTCATGGAAAAACCCTGAAAGGAAAACTCGCTCAAAGTGTATTTCCATCTTCTATCCTGCTTCTGCTCGCGACCAGCCGATCAGAAGCTGAAGGAGGGGAGTACGTTTTGACAAGCTGTTTCTGATTGGCTCTTTTCAGTGCTCTCTGCGAGCCTTAGATTAAAACCTTATCATAAAAGTAATAATGAAGGGAGAAATAAGGGGCGGTTCCCAGCTCTAACCAGGTTTACCTTAATGCTCTGTGCATGCAGGCTGACAGTGAGCGACTATTCAGCACGGCTTCACACACTCTGGATGATGAGAGGAACAGACTGTCTATTAAAAATGCATAAATTCTGCCATGCATAAAAACATGCCTGCCCTCGCTGCTTATTAATAAGTAGCCATGATTGACTCGGCAAATACAAAGTGACTGATGTGTGTGTTTGTTTAAAAAACGTCCGGTGCAGAGTTTTAGTTTTGTAATTCATTGACGCAGCCTCGTTCCACTTGCTGCACTTTATGACGAGTGAGTATAGCAGGACATTGACAATTTGGTGTGTGTGAGAGACGCCTAATGATACAGTAGTTAAGGAATGGAAAATTTTAGCTCTTCAGTCAAGCATAAGCTATTCTATTGTTTTTTTTAATAGTCTACATAAAGTAATAAGAGAGTGGACTACGAGGTCTTTCAATAAATTAAAGTTGTAAATTTGTGATACTTTCTCAGATTTTAATTAAATTTGTGCACTGATGTTTAGGTATATAAAACTGAGTAATGTAGTTGGCTTAGTGTCCAAAAAGCATAAGTGCTATTCATTAATGTTATTTTTGTGGTATTTTATTTCTTACTATTAACTAATGTGGGAGTGCACTGGGCACTGGTGGCTCAGTGGTAGGTGATTCGCCTGCCATGCGGAAGGCCCGGGTTTGATTCCCAGCCAGTGCCCAAACCCCCCAGCCACTGCAGTGTCGGTCCCAAGCCCGGATAAAATGGGAGGGTTGCGTCAGGAAGGGCATCCGGCGTAAAACCTGTGCCAAGTTGTTATGCGGACTGGATATTCCGCTGTGGCGACCCCTTGCTGGAAGCAGCCGAAAGATCAACAACAACTACTGTAGGAGTGCAAAGATTAATCAAGAGTTAATCTCGAGTCTCCAACAAATGTAATTGTCGATTTGCTCGTGACATCATGTCACTTGATTCCCGCGCGAACTGTGAACGCTCTGGTGTTTAGGTGTCGGGTTTACTGGAGTAAAGTGAATAATAGCCTGATGGAAAACACTTTAATGAGCAAAAGTCTCCTTAGTGTAGGAACATTTGGCTCTTTAGAGGGAAAGAATTTGTGCTGGCAGGGGCCATCAGAGAGTCGGGTTGGTGGGAGAGAGATTCACTCCTGACGAGAAAGAAAGATTAAAATTATTGACTGTGTTGCTGTGAGTTGGGTGTTTATTTTCAGTACTCCTAAATTCACACACACATACACGTGCAAACCTTAGTGCTGGGTTTTAAGCTCTACACATGCATTCTCTCTCTCTCTCTCTCTCTCTCTCTCTCTCTCACACACACACATGCACGCACGGGCGTGGCTGACCTCACTCTCAGCTCTGTCACCACAGACCTAATCTCAGATTTTATGAACATTTTAACTTAACTCCCATAACTACCATCCGCCATCTTTGATAGATAGATAGATAGATACCTCATTGATTTTGAAGACTTTAATTGAAGTTTTTTTTTTTTTTTTGCTTTTCCTTGGTTTTACATTATGCTTCATCAGGAAAGTTAATTAAAAGACGTTTTTAATAAAAGATTAATTTCTGTTATCTTGATTGTTTAGTACATGTGGTAATTAATTAAAATCTCAACCTAAAAATAACAGCTGATCACTAAATACAGACTATCGAGTAATTGTGGCGTCTATAATCTGATTAATTGATTAATTGTTTCAATTATCGATAGATGAATCAATTCTCAAAATAATCGTTAGTTGCAGCTCTACTGTTAACATTGTATATTTGCTCAACAGCTTTTATTTTACTTTACAATAAGAAAATGCAAGTTTTATTTTTTATTTTTTGTAAGAGGAGGAAAGTCCTGAGTAGACTGAACATGTTTTTTCAGGGTTTAAAAAAAAAAAATTATTATTACTTGAGTGTAATAAATGTATTGGTTAAAAAGATCATGTGAGAGGTTTGATCTCGGTTCCTGTGGAGAAAAATTGTGATTCACATTTAAAAAAAGAATCCTTTAGCTTTGATGGCCAGTTGATAGCTTGATAGCTCTTTTGGATCTCTCTCTTACTTTAGTCCTAAATTAGAGTAAATTCCAATAGGAAATCTGTAATGAAATCTTTGTCTGATATTTGTCTGTCTGTCTGTCTCTCTCTCTCTCTCTCTCTCTCTCTCTCTCTCTCTCTCTCTCTTTCTGTGTGTAGTCGGCAGCGGTACGTCCTGGGAGACAGCGCCATGCAGCAGATGGCCCAGTCCTCTGTCTTCTTAAGTGGAATCGGTGCTCTGGGTGTAGAAATAGGCGAGTAATCACACAGTCATTATACAGATCATCTTTTCCACTACAGCTTCTACCACTGTCCTTGAGACTAACAGAAATATTCCCTCCCCTTACAGCAAAGAACATCGTCCTTGCAGGAGTGAAGGTCAGAATGGATTTCTTAATTTATGAAAATTCAGTGCTGGATATTTGCCTGTTGAGTGAGCAATGTTTTAATGAAAGCTGTGTGTGTGTACAGACAGTCACGTTGCATGACAGTAAGCACTGTGATGTCTGGGATCTGGGCACCAACTTCTTTATCCGAGAGCAGGACGTCCAGAGCCGGAAGAAAAGGTAGAAATATTTCACACACAGAGGTGAAGAAAATCATTTGAGTTTGTAAACGTCTCGTTTTTGTCTCTCCGTGTCTCAGGGTGGAAGCCGTGCACTCGCGGGTGGCCGAGTTAAACCCGTACGTTCAGGTCAGCGTATCGAGCGTTGTCTTAAACGACACCACCGATCTCAGCTTCCTGCTAAAGTACCAGGTTTGCCTCACCTCGAACCACACTGAGACTAATAAATGCTAAATAAAATAGATTTAAACTTTGAGGATTGTCCTACGTAACCTTAATGTGTGTGTGTGTGTCCCACAGTGTGTCGTGCTAACAGAGACGAGTCTAAGCTTGCAGAAGAAGATCAACCGTTTTTGTCACTCTCAACAGCCTCCGATTAAGGTACAGAAACGTTCAGTACACACTCGTCGATCTTACACTCGTCGATCTTTCATTCATCATGTTGCCATGACGACCTTTCCGAGACGACGACATGTTTCCTTTCGCTCAGTTCATCAGCTGTGACGTGTTGGGGATCTGTTCGAGAGTGTTCTGCGACTTCGGTGAGAGCTTTGAGGTGTCCGACCCGACGGGGGAGGAGCCTAAAGAGCTTTTCATTCAAAATATCAGCCAAGTACGCTCTCACACACACACACACACACACACAAACACAGTTAACACCTTTTTCTTTAGTGTAAGTCAACAGCCATGATGTGAAGTGCAGTCTATAACAGGGGTGCAACGATTAATCGTCAATAGCAACTTAAAATTCGTAGAATTAATAATTAGATTTTATTGCATCTACTTTGCTTTTCCTTTAGATTGAATTTAATCAGAAAAGATACATTTTTATGCGAATATTCACATTTATTATCTAAATTGTTATGCGCAAAAGAAATCTCGAGCTCAATTTAAAAGGAGATGGTTAAATAAGAGCTTAGTGAATTTTTATGACCGTATTTAATCCGACCCTTTTTGATTCTTTGTGACTCCCGTTCAGGAGACTCCCGGCGTGGTAACGTGCATGGACAACCAGACACACGGCCTTCAGACCGGCCAGAGTGTGTGTTTCAGAGAAATCAACGGCATGACCGAGCTCAACAGCACCACACACCAAATTACAGGTATACACACACACACACACACACACACACACACACACACACACTCTTAGAAGTCTCAGAATTTAACTTCACTTATGAAGACATACAGTAGTAAAATGTAAAGTTATGAGTTATAAACGTGTAGTACAGTTCAGTTTATTATCAGTAAATTCAGTCTTTGGTCTACTTGTAAAATATATATTTTTTTTCTGTATGCTTTTCTTAAGCTGAAGTATTAAGTCCAAATGTTACTTCCATCTTTACAATATGTCCCCCAATGTAGCAACTTTAAACACTGAATTCTTTTTTTATAATTTTTTTATTTTTATTTTTTTTCCCAATCATGTAAAGGTTAGGTACAGTTAGACTAATGATTAAAAGTGACCGCGCCGATGACGATGATGTCATGGCATTCGCACCTGGGCTTACAGCTTAGAATCAAGCAATACCACATGAGAGGGAGCTCTGTTGTGATGAATATGAGCCCGAGTGCCGATATTCATCACAACAGCACGACCTCGAGTTTTCAGAAAAACACATTTATTATCCACAGATTATGATTTTGTTTGTTTATTTAACTAGCGGAAGTAACTAGTGGCATGACGTTTTTAATGTTGTATCGGCTTTTCTGAAGTCATTATAAAATGTTTGTTTTTATTTTTATTATTTCATTATCATTGCTTATTATTTTCTTGTTTTTATTAATCTATTATTATTTATTTATTTATTTATTTTATTGAGTTCTTTATTTATTTTTAAAAACTGATTTAGTTTTTACTTTTTCTGTATTTCACCTCTTGTTATAGAGCATAAATTCTATTATCTACCAGGGTTGGATTGGTGAAAAAAAAAATTGTGTTGCTTTTTGTGTTTTTTTGTTTTGTATTGTTGTTTCTATTTACTCTAAAAAAAAAAAAGAAGAAGAAAAAATGCAGTTGTTAACAAAATAAATAAATAAACTAGCGGAAGTAACTAACCACGACTGATAGTTAGTGTGATTATCAAGGGAGGAAGTAGTTTTAAATTCTTACTGGTACGATATGGACGTAAGGTGAGGAGAATAAATACTGAAGGTTCTGTAAATCTAATACATTTTGATTTATATTTTTGCTTGCTCCAGTTTACCAGCTATGAAGTATGTGTATATTTACTTATCTTACACACACACACACACACACACACACACACACACACACGCACACACACACACACACACACACCCCAAGTAGTTCCCTTGATCAGATGTTCGAGAGCGATTTCGGATTCAGCCTCGTGTTAGACGCTGGGTAGATTACCAGCTCGACTAACATAAAACAACACCGAGGCGATTCGGAGTGGCTTCATTAAGAAGACAAAGTGTTGTTTAAGACGCTGAAAGTTGTAAGACGCCTGTGACGCGTCCCAGTGCGGTTACTGTCCATCATCACCACTCGTGGAACTCCTCGCTTGTCCATTCAGATTACTCTAACCGCTGTATAATGTGTAATATCACAAACTGTGAACGGATTTCAATGTGTTTGTGTGTCCGTGTGTGTGTAGTTACCTCTCCGTACAGTTTCACAATCTGCGATACCTCGTCCTTCCAGCCGTATCTCCATGGAGGAATCTTTCGAACAGTCAAGACGCCCAAAACCTACAGCTTTGTACGTCAACCCGCTCGGTTTATTAGAATATGATTCTGCCAAATGAACCAAAAATCTCTGGTCTCAGTTTTTGTGTTTTGTTTTGTGTGTGTGTAGGAGACAATGGAGCAACAGTTACACAACCCACAGCTACTTATTCCAGATTTCAGCAGACCTGAGGTGTGTGTGTCTGTGTGTATAGATATTATGTATAGAGTAGATGTCATGGTGGTTCATTGTGGAGGTATTTAATTAT
>JAOTQY010000031.1:8609905-8620501 GCA_026413445.1 Dolichallabes microphthalmus
ACCGGCACTGTATCCAGTGGCTGGGGGGTTTGGGCACTGGCTGGAATCGAACCCAGGCCTTCCGCATGGCAGGCGAATCACCTACCACTGAGCCACCAGTGCCCCCACCAAATTTAGATAAAATAATCCAGATTATAACCGGTTCTTTTTTTAGTCACATGTCATACTTTACAACATAATTGTTCCAGTTTTCCTTTTCTTTTAAGACAAAAAAAACAACAACATTGTGGAAATAGCGCGTATAAGAAAACCAAGCTGACGCGCATACACACTCGGTCTGAAGACTGAAGAGAATGTAAACCTTAAGATCTGATCTCTCGCTTTCTTTTTATAAAGTTCCTGATCAGTCTGATCACGGGTCAGAGTGAAACCCAGATTAATGGTGTTCGGCTCCGTGTTGGTCTGCTGGAAGAAGGAGCGCACTCGGATTGGTCAGCGTAGTGAAGCAGCTCCGTTCACAGAAGGATCTGGGCGACGTAGGGCGAGTGTGTGCTGGCGACGGCCGCGAGGAGTGGAAGATCACTGGACTCGATCCTACAAGAAACACAGATTGCATTACAAACAAAACCATGTAGTGTACGCTGAATGGCTTCATTTTTCTACAGTTCAGGTGTTTGCATAGCCATGTGGTTTCCAAGACCACTGACCGTAGTGCTAACAGGTTTATATTAAAGGTTATTCACAATTTTTGGCCAGCTCTTGGAGCTACCCACAAAGTGTGTGTGTAATACTCCTCAGATAAGGTATTTTTCACACCTCCTCATCTACTGTAAAGTGTGCCGTCTCAGCATCTATGTAAATGAGCTACTACCAAGTCAATCCCACATTCATAACGATTATTAAAAAAAATCCTCTTTGTTTTTGATTTTCTTTTGAGGATGAGAGAACAAAGACAGAAAATCCGATTGGCTTGTTTAAGGGCCTCCAAAGACAAAAAGCGGGGACCCATCCAAAAATGACGAAATATTAGATTTTACATCACTGGCCCCTTTAACGCTTTATCAAATGAAGTGTAGGAGTTGAATTAAGTGCTGCAGTATAAAAAGAATAAATCTACTCCTGGTTATGCCGTGTGTGTGTGTGTGTGTGTGTGTTAGTACCCCAGCGCTAATCCGAGTTCCTTCACATGGACTCGGCGCTGTCCTTTCAGATATTCTGCTAAAGAACAGCTCTTAAAGTACACCTCCTGTAAGCGGTCCTCCAAGTGCATAACACACTGCAAAACACAGACACATACAAAGTTTAGAAAATACGTTCTAAAACTTCACAAGAGATATAGGACTAACAGAAGAGAGAGACGCGTACAAAATCTGCAGCCATGTTGAGCGCATGCAGCTGCAGCACAGACGTGAGGAGTGTGTGTATGAGGTTGGAGACCATCACTTCTCTTCCGATCTGGCCTGATTCACACACGCGCCGCTGAGTCGTAGCCACCTGAACGCAGAGGCGGTCCGTATCCGCCACGATACACGCGGCCTCGGCGACCGGTTCGTCCAGCGCGGGGTGCTTCAAGGACACACACACAGTAATGAGTCTGATGTAGCAACTAAGGATCAGATTACCTTCACACCCATCATGTGCTACTAAAAACATGTGCATGCGGGTCACCACAGGGGCGACTTGTTACACTGCAGCCTCGAATAGAAAAATTTATATATATATTAAACCTTTAGACATAGAACATGCAAAGCACTTGAGTGCTTATTAAACATTTTTCAAACTCTCTAAGAATTATAGCAACTTGTGCTATTGGATCAAATTAAGACGATCACAGCTGTACTATTTTCTTACAGAAACTTACTCAACACCTTCCAAATCAAGAATTCTACATCATGGTGAAATATTTCACGCATGGATGATATTGATTTCTTAACAATTTAAAAAATGCTCACACATTAGTGTACACAAACACATACCAAAGTGGTGGTGGTGGTGTTACGTTCTCTCATTACTCACCAGTACAGTGTGTTCCAGGTCCGACATCAGGCACTGCTTGAGCCGCTGATCCGAGGCGACGCCGTGCAGGACAAAGTCAGGCATGTACTGCGGGCTGTAACCTCCGAGCAGAGAGCGGCCGAAATGATTCGTGTCGGGGCGGATCTCCATGTCGCAGCTGAGAACAGGAAATCAGGATCACGTTACTTAGGACGGCGTACCTGTCTGGTCCCCGTTCTGTCATCTGAGTGACTTTTTATTATAGTACAGTGAAACCTCGGATTGCGAGTAATGCGGTTTTGCGAGTGTTCCGCAAGACGAGCAAAGATTTTTAATATATTTTGACTTGAAAAACGAACAAGTCTTGGTTTACGAACACAGAGTATCATGTAATCACGCATGTGCTTCTTGTTTTGACGCAGAGCGTCACATCATCACAACTGAGCCAATGGTTTTTGTCTCTCTTGCGCTGGGGAATTGTGGGTATCGTCTCCCCTGCTGGGTCTTAATGCTGTCTCTTACTGGTATAATCAACATCCGGGCACGCATGTACTGTTTACTATAAACACTGACCACGTGTGTGTGTGTAAAACATATTTATTTTTTGTTTTAAAGCGCATGTGTACAGAGTGCGTGGAAAGCAAAAGCAAGTCTCATTAGAGAGGTTAAAGATCCATTTTCTGTCTCTGCTCAAGGCTGCTTTTTGTGTGGGCGTCATTGGGCACCGTGTCTCTCTCACTCACACACACACACACACCTCCTACTTTCTCCTTCACACACACTCTCTCTCTCTCTGCTCTACACAGAAACACTGCTCTGTCGAGATTCTTTTCAAAGTTAAAGTGCAGGTTAACTTGTTTTATTTTTTGTTCATATTTTGTATTAATTATTTTTATGTATTTATTTTTTGAGGCTGTGGAACGAATAATTTGAGTTTCCATTATTTCTTATGGGGAAATTCAATTTGGGTTACGAGTGTTTTAGAAAACGAGCCCACTTCAGGAATGAATTATGCTTGTAATCCGAGGTTCCACTGTATTGTAGTTGCATAATTAACACACACTATACCAACACCATAATTTCCAACCATCTAGAAAACACTGTAGTCCATCCACCAAGGGGCCGTGGAGGTGGAGGCCATTGTATTTATTCTCGTTTTATGACAGCGGTCGGACCTCCGGTTCACATTCACACACTAGGCTAACTGGAGTTCCCAAATTGGCCATAATCTGCAATCTGTATTTGGACTGTACGAAGAAACCCACCAAGCACTGGGAGAACATGAACTCAACACACTCTGAAATAACATATGAAGGATCATGTGCCATAATGGACTGAACATTTTGTTCTACAGTCTAATCAAAAAAAAAAAAAAAAAAAAAGTGTGTTGTTACCTTGGGAGTGGTAGTTCATGCTGCTGCTGCATCTCATTTCCTGTGAAGAACACTTCCTCCTCATCTGAGCTGTCCAAGCTGTCGGTCAAAAGCCTACTGGGCATCTTCCTGTGTAAGCCCCGCCCACACCCAGCTCGAGTCCTGTCGTGACGCCGTCTGTTGCTCTCCGCCTCCTTCGGGCTTCCGATCATGAACTGCACCCTGTGTGCAGGAGGGCTCGGATCGGCCAAGACGTGCTCCAGCTGCGTCACCCCTGAACATTCCTGAGCACATTCCAGCCCGTCATTGGCCGTTTCAGAAAAAGGAGAGGAGTCGACTGATTCAGAATCGCCTCCTTCTGTACTGGTCCCTTCTGGACAGGAAGTGGCATCAGCTGTCGCCGTTCCCTCGTTGGTCCTTTCGGGGTTAAGGGTGGACTTTTCAGCCTGTGACTCACAGATGAGCGGTGTCTCGTTGGTCCTCTCGGAGCAGGGGGTGGGGTTAGTGATTTGAGAAGGGCATAGATTGGCAGAACTGTCCGTTTGTGCCTGAGGAAGTGCGTTTTCCTGGAGGTCTGAGCAGCGGATGAAGTAGGAGAGGACGTAGAGGACGCGCTGCACCAACTCGCGTCTGCGTCCGACAACCACGGTGCGACACACTCGAACGGGCGAACCCAAAGCACCGTACAGATCTCCTACACGACACACACACACATGTGATTAATGACTGACTAATCAAGTGAGTGAATCCAAAGTGTGTGTGTGTGTGTGTGTGTGTGTGTGTGTGTGTACCAAGCTGAGCCCACAGTGGGTTGTATGGGTGACACTTGGCCAGCAGGTCCCCTGTGTGGGAGGTGTGTTTCTGGTAAGCAGCTTTGATTGACGGGTGGTTGCTAGGCATCACCGTGGTAACCCAGGCGAGGTGGTACATGAGGACGGCAGTGAGGAGAGACGATAGAAACCTAGAGGATGGAACACAATCGGTTAAAAATGTACAGTACTACGACTCAGTCTCGTATAGGATCCGAAGATGGAGCTGAAAGCTTGTGCACTAACTGCGTCTTGGCTCCGTGCTCCATCAGCAGACTCATCTCCTTCAGGAAGCGCTGACACAACTGGATTCGCTCGGAACTCTGGGAAATCAAGGTCAGCCAGATGGGTACTGTGATCCGTGGAGCCATGTACAGGTTCCACACGGTCAGCCTGGACAACGTTACAACGGTATGGTCAACGAGGTGACGCATGGCATCAAAGCCCAACACACACACACTCACTCACTATCTCCTCACCTGAACTCCCCCAGCGCCTCCATTACCCGACACAGATACACCTGCACCCGCTGACTCGGCTCTGCTACTCTCCTACACATTATCATCGCCTGGAAAAAAACAAAACACACACACATTTTATTTTCGTCCCACCAAACCCATCCACCCTCTCTGATCATGTATACCCCTCATTGTCCTAGAGACATTTTTGTAGACGAGCGCACAGCGCCTCGCGGGCACAAAGTGCTCCTTTGTCCAACAGCAACTAAAGGTCAGAGAGGCGGCCTGGTCTGACCCCGCGGTGTGGCACTCACCCTCTCGATGGCCATCTTCAGTTTGTTCATGTGAGACTCGAAAAGGGGGAAGTGGGAGAAGAAGAACTCCTGGAAGCTGCTGCTCTCTTCCTCTTTCTCCGGCAGGCTGATGATGATGCTGACCGCGATCTTCTTCCTGCGGCCCAGCCCGGGGTTCGAGTTGCAGCTCTCGTCGGACAGGCTGAACATTTCATCCGTGCTCCTGCCGTAGACATGAACACACACACATGATGGTGAGGCAGACAGATGGTGATGTCATCCGCAACTTTAATATGGGCTTATCTTGTGCACACACAACTCACCAGCGAGGGATCAGGCCATGCTGGAGGCTGGTCGCTTGGCTACGCAGCCATCGCCGCTGGTAACTGCTGGCACATCCGCTGCTGTAGGACGAACCAGGGGAAGGAAGGGGCGTGGCCAGGAGGCTGCTGAGGGACGCTGTACAGTTAAACCAGAGTTAATCCTACTGAAGTCATAATTATAAAAACAGCATGTTCACGTACGTGTGTGTGTGTGTGTGTGTGTGTGTGTGTACCTGAACGGGCAATGCCGCTGTCACTGTCTTCGCTGTGTCCACGGCCTGGCATGTCCACAGGGTTACTATGAGCTATAAAGAGAGATGCTGATTAAACTCTTAAAAAGCATGAGGTCATAATTCGTTACCTAGATGTTGTTAATCTGTGTGTGTGTGTGTGTGTGTGTGTCTTACCAATGCTGCTGCTGTGATTCGGGCACGTTTGGCTAAATGACTCAAGGCTGTCTTGGAGTCTAGAGAAACAAAAAATTTAACTTAATTGAATTTAAGTCCTTTCAGCTATAGAGGAATTAAATTCTATGGCAGCAGCTACACTGTAAATAATCCACAAGGTCGGCGTTCAAGTCAAACCGGGACTTCACAGTTCTGAGAGTTTAAAAACTTGCTGTATAATCCCCGGAGACACTAATGCACTTATTCCAGTGTTTCTTTACTCAGTACGCTGAAACCATGATCAGACTGCCTGCTTCATGGCTTGGAGTGAGATCAGGACTGTACGGGGGATGAGGCAATAACTCCCAGTCGTGCTCCTCGAACGTTCAAGTGGTGTTTGTGAATGATTGTGGGTAAAGTTCACACACAGACAGCTGCATCTATTCTGCAAGTTGGTGACAAGTTTTCCCATCGATTTGCAAGGATCAGGTGTTCCACTAGTTAAATATGTTCACGACATCACTGTACTATGAAATTCCAGTCCCGGTTTGAGTTGAACACTTGCAGAAGGCCGGGGAATGGCACAAAGTGCAGAGACGTCCAGGTTTAGTTCCTGGTTTGACCTGAACGTCCCTTGTAGTTTGTACTGGCAGACGTTGGGTAACGAAACAATAACAAATCCCAGTGTTTGTGGTTTTTTTCCCTTTTAATTTTGTACTGCAACTATGACAACAGTCAATTACATTCTTAAACGGACCCCTTATCCATGTTTTACTTCTTTGAGAAACCTTTACTTTGTAATGGATGTAACTGAACAGCATCAAGAGCTGATGGAAGAGACTCACGTGCTGGTGCTGCCCGCGTTACTGCTGCCACAACGGCCCGAGAAAACCTTACTGACCATCAGCTGCGGAGGAGATCTGCGTAACACATGCACACAAACAAAATATGACTACGATGATTCAATAATTATCAACATGATCAAATGAATTCATGTCCAGGTCATATAGTACAGTGTACTTAATCAAAACTCAATGTTCACACAAATAAAAATAGGGATTTATAATATAATAAGCAAAATGATAAAGTTTTATGCTTCCCTGTTATCTAATTACAGCATATGGAGTAATTAATATTCATCAACAATAACATCAAGTAAATGAAAGCCTACCATAAATGGTAACTATAAATAATACATCACTGTTTAAGAAACTGATCAAATTTATTGTAATTTATTGTTTCACCAAGCAAAAAACAAGGTGCTTTATATTTATAAAGATTTTAAAGATTAAAGCCAAATGTATGGGGGAAATGGGACTTTATTTTTAAAAGTACCGGATGTGGTGAATCTTCAGTGTTGATCCCTTGTAGCTCATGGCAACCGAGCCGAACATCATCTCCCCGAGCATATTCACATCGGAGGACGGTCTTGTGTACTGAGTAAATAAACACACATTACACGTCTTCTTACCTCTCAGAATGGATACAAGTCACTATGAGGCTGGTGCTTCTTATGAACAAACCTGATAAGTGGGCGGAGTCTCTTTCTGCTTTGCCTTCGAGCCTATTTGGCAGGAACCACTTCGGGTGGGCGGGGCTTTCGTCTCCTCGACATTCTGCAGGCAAAAAGAAGATCAGGACATGTTTCCATCCGCTTGTTAGTTATATATAATAATACTCTCACTTTTTTAAAAACAGTTTCTAAAAATGATTCAGGCACCATGTGCTCAGCAAAAAGCTAATAATCACATGACTAGACAAAAACTGCATCTAGAATAACATTTCAGACAAACAGGAATTCAATATTTTTATCTATAGCACTTTATTATTAGGGTTAACTGTATTTCACTAAATAGACAGTGGCCTGGCATGTACGAAGTTCAAAGGTTGCTAGTGTACTGTCCAGTGTAAACAGCACACACACACACACACCAGCTTAAGAACTGGACAAACAGAGCCTCATGTGACCGCAAATGATCATAAAAGCACATTCACTTTTAACCCACAAGCCACAGAGAGAGAAAGAGAACAAGAAACAGTGGAAAACATTCAACGACCTCTAAAAGGATCGAAAGAATACACTAGTCCCACTATTTTTCTTTTCCACCACTTCTTGCTTCGTAATTAAAGTGCAAAACATATAGACGGTGGAGATGATCCAAATATTAGCCTCAGTCAAACAAAACTGGAACATTATTAGCATTTCCGGTAATGACCCCTCATAGTGTATTCAAAGTTTGTACACAATTTTATCCATCCATCTATCCATCTATCTACTTCGTCTCAAATAACTATATTTCACGTTTTAAAGTATTACTACAAACTACGAAGAAGTATTTAATAAACATGAATATATCGTGTGACATGCGCCGTAGTGGTGATTGTTTAAATGGCATGTTTCATATGAAATGATCTTTTTCTTCTGTCGTTCTCATGTCTTAAGCTCCGGTCCAGTAGAAGGCGATATTGATTCAACCACTCAAACAATAGTCTTGTAAAATTTCTATTCAGTCCGAGGTCCGGAAAAATGACAGTCCAAATTAAACTACAAAAAAAGTCTAACCGAAATCATGCGACCGGGTGGGGGCGGCACGCGTTCATATCATATGCCGCTGTGGTGCGCGTTACGGACCGGAGTCCGCCTATCGAGTACCCCGGGTATAGCCTAATTAATCATTTATTCTAGAAGTAAAATTGCTTTATAATCACAGTTGCACAGGGACTGACAACATATTTATATTATAATTCCCAAGTTGTTATAATTATACTATATATTTAGTATTGATCAGGGAATTTAATGCAATAACTACAAATTAATTCTTTTGTTTTCTTTACGTCATGTATATTAACTGCAATGGTGGAAATTGTTAATAATATTAATATGCTCATATAAACAATAACATTAATGCGTGCTTAATCCAAATTTTTTAAATCTGTCCTTCAATAGAACACAAACTCTTTCTCTCACTCAAGACACACACGCACACACACACACTATACACAAACACTTTGACCCAGTTTGCAGAGAAGTCACACCTGTCATAAGATCCAAGCAAGGGGGCAACAGCAGAACATGTGACTCTTCCTGAAACAGCGCATACATCACTCACACAGCTACATTACATACCAGTTCAGATGGGTCCAGCTTCCGTATAGCCTTGGAGTCAAAGAGAACTTGGCGACCCCTCCGTTCACAATCCTGATACACAATCAGTCGTATTTGGGCGAGATCAAACTCAGCAGAAGCCCAACTGATGAACAACAAGACAGAGAGAGAGAGAGAGAGAGAGAGAGAGAGAGAGGATAAGCTGTCTTGTAAGGAAAGTTGTGCAATGCATCATGAATAATAATTAAATGTGCACAGTAATACATAACTCCATGTCGGGTTTTCAAATAAAATTCTAATGAATTAAACAGGTCAGCAAAAACAAATCCAAACAAACTTGTACGCGACTGAACATTTAATGCACAGAATCATCATGCAAACAGATGAATATTTCCAAAATGCATTAAAAACACAGCCTCCAGTTTTTAAGAATACACACATCCTCACTCAGGGTTTAAAGCCCTGCTCTCTCTCACGCACACATCGTACCTGCTCTCCATCCTGTCCGGTCATCAAACGCCCATTTTGGGCATGAAGACTTGTCTCACTCACACAAACACACCCATACCCACATGAGCTTGCGTTCCCTGCCGTCTGAAAAGAAGCTAGAGCGAGGTTGGCTGGACCGCTCCCTCTTTTCCCACATGTTTCTATTAAATCACGCTGCATCAGCAGCAGAAAACACACACACAGAGTTATATTCCTTAAATGCAACCCCTCCTCTTTTAGAAAGAGCCATCACTGGCTTCTATGAAGTGTGTGTGTGTGTGTATGTATATGTGTGTGTTATTTCTAATCTGAAGTTCACAAAGTGTGTTAGAGACATGCGAGTGCAGCTGCAGAACAATACCCTGCTTCGCATAGGCAGTGTTTATTCCCACACACACACACACACACACACACACACACACACAGCACAAGGTCTCTTTATCCTCACACATTAAGCAGTGTGTGTGTGTGTGTGTGTGTGTGTGTGTGTGTGTATGGCAACACTTGTTTGGACTGGTACTGCCACTACACACTCGGAAGGACTCTCACACACAAGCAGCCACAACACACACACACACACACACAACAGAAAGCAAAGAACAGACCCTGAACAGACTTTCTCTAAAACCACAAAGCAGTGGTTTTTGCTTCGACATCCTCTTCAGGTCACATGATCAGCAGTCAGTCACATGACCACAATCACAGACATGCACTCGCTCACTCACGGCCTCGAGCGCGTCATCCGAAAGGCATCAGGCTCTTTCCTAAGACGACCACACCCTTATTTCCACTATTGTGTTGAAACCTTGCATATGACTAGCAAGTCACACTCTCTCTCTTATATATATATATATATATATATATACACACACACACACACACCACAAAGAGATAATTACTGTGGCTTATTAATACTAGGCTTACACACAAACCAATTATTTTGTCCTTTAGGTCACACACACACATACACAGTTCAGAAGTATGTGGACCTACAGCATTTTCATCATTACCACTCACTGACCCTATATATAAAAAAAAAAAAAAAAAAAAAAAAAAGTTTAATCCGTTCACTCTTGAGTTCATTCTAGGAGAGCTGAGGTAAAAAAAATAAATAAATTAAATATAAAAAAAATCTGTCCTGGTCCATTCACAAGTGTATCAAAATAAAATAAAATATTCTGGTACTTTATCAATCCAAATACATTTTGCAAATGTCAATCACTTTAGGGAGCGTATGCCACTGCTAGCCCTCTGGTTTATGCTAACTAATGCTAATAGGGATATGCACGAGTACTCAATTAATCGAGTACTCGAACCTATCAGCGACGATCGAGTGTGAAACTGATTATCGATTGGCTCTAAAAATGCATTTTTTAAAAATTTAACTACTTTCATTCTTTCTGATTGGTTGAAATGGCTTCTAA
>JAOTQY010000031.1:8744156-8754303 GCA_026413445.1 Dolichallabes microphthalmus
AGGTTGACTAATGCTTAAAAAAAGAAAGAGAGAAAAAAGCTACTTTTATTAATATTATTATTAACAATAATAAAGTTGATGTGGAATATTTTCCAATATAA
Source organism: Dolichallabes microphthalmus (assembly GCA_026413445.1). Classification (NCBI taxonomy): domain Eukaryota; kingdom Metazoa; phylum Chordata; class Actinopteri; order Siluriformes; family Clariidae; genus Dolichallabes; species Dolichallabes microphthalmus. The sequence goes on from JAOTQY010000031.1 coordinate 8,744,258, forward strand.
AAATTCTATAATCACTTGATTAGATCACTGCTAAAACAATATGAATAAAATTCCATACATTTTATTAACATTAGCATTTTATTATTAGTAGTAAATAACATTTAAATACTTAAATTTAAATTTTTATATGAAATAAAATCAGCTGTTTTTTAAACCAGGCTTAAATAAATAAATAGACCTCTATTGATCTCTGTATCTCGTGCACTAGTACTCGGGTCTAATCCCAAATCCACACTCTGAGACTCGGCAGTGCAAAGGGGCGTAACTGGGAGCTCGCGCTATAAACCCTCGAGCACTCCTAACCCCAACCAGAGGAGCCGGTGATTTGAGACCGAGCCAAAAAAATTCTTCGCTTACTGATTACGGACATTAAATCTTACTGCGCTATTTATTTCTACAGCCGAGTAGTTGATCAGTCAAGTATATAAACATGTACACCTGCATTTATCAGCGAGACCAAACGGGTTAAGTTCCCCGTTAGCATCGGTAGCACTGGAGCCAATGACGTTAGCTTAGCATGCTAGCTACAGCCTGACATCTTATCTGACAGACAGCCCTGTTCGGTGTTTTCTGACTTACGTGAAACAACATCAAGTGTTTAATAAGGTGTTTATCGGGTGAATCGGAGTAAAAACTCACCGCGAGACACAGCGGTCAGCTTCAGCCGCTGCAGCGCGCGCACCAACTCCATTCTTGCTTCGAATCCGCGCGCCAAACTCAACGCACGCGCAACTCAACACCGCGCATGCGCTAAGCTAGATCAAGAGGCTTGCCAGAGCATAGGTATATTGAACGGAAAGGAGTGAGTATAGTTTGGAATAGGGAAATAATAGTTCTGGCTGATAAAGGCGGTAATATCATAAAAACATTCTATATATAGTAATTAAAAAGCGAGGGACACAAGGATAAAATATTTTTTGAGGAGGAAGGTGGATTAAAAAAAAAGACCGATAAAAATATTCAGAGTTGAAACATGTAAATGTGTTTTAAGATAATAATTTGGTTAAAGGTATTAATTTCATTCAACACTACAACACAGGTAACAATAACAAAATTTAAAGTATAGTACAGTACAGTATGTATAGTGAGCCAAACCAGCGTTGATTATAACTCACTCTGGCAACCAGATGACAAATCAGTCTTTTCTCCCGTCATGCATTTCGACTCGCGAATATCCAAACACAACAGCGCGTGACAAGTTGTCAGATGCAAACATGACCATTTTACATTTCACAGAATAAACCTAGTAAGTATTCATAATTTAACTAAGTTAGTGTAAGTTTGTTAGTTTTATTGTTTAAGTGTGTCTTTTTGTATTTCTTGCGAATGCACGATCCCGTTTGGCTTATTCTGGAAACAAAGCGTCGAAACCAATACACGATAAAGTACTTTTATCTTATCTAGTAACTATCTAGAACGCAATATTTTGTCGCGTGTGTGTGGCGTTATCCTTCATGTTAAAAACAGTTTGGCGGTTATTTCTAACTTCCGGGCTACGTCAAACTGTCCGCCATCTTGGAAAGGTCAAAAGTTCTTTATAGTTGTATTAAAGTACTGTATATGGATCAGCAGCTAAATCCGTGGCCTGATTGGATCAATTTAAAAGGACATGGAGGAAACCATCCAATGAAGACAGGAGGAGGAGGTGTTGGGAGGAAGGAGAGGGCTTGGAATTAATGTTTTAATTTAAGAGATGATCAGCTGGCACTGAGCGAGTGTATGTTAAAGCTTTTGGTGCAGCCGTACTGTAGCCTGTTGGACCCCTCTGGGTATTTGAAAATCCAAAAATTGGGACGAGTTGGTAAATGAAGCAACCAAAAAAAATGGATGCTAAGGTCAATATCAAAGAGAAAGAGATCTATAGGTTGTGAAGAAGGGGTAATGTAACCTAATGGATTCCAACTGCCGTTAAACAACGAAGAAGAAGAAAGCTTATTTGAGGGCGTGGGTCTGATGTTGGACAATTGTCTGTACTTTGATTTAGATTAGTTTATGTTTTAGCCTTAAACATAAAGTTTGGATGGAATAATATTTGTTTTTATTCTCTCTCTCTTACAGTTCTTTTCTCATTTTGATAGTGGGAGATGTGTTGCTGCGCTGAAATAACAGGATATTGAGGATGACGAGGGGAAAGTGGCAGGACAGGGTGAAGGCGGTGGAGCAGAGGGCACTAACCTATCAGTCCGCCCCGATCAGCTGCCCTTATAAAGCTCGTCTCTCCCGGCCGTGGCAGCCGTCCTCCGTGTGGAGACTGTTCCCCCGGCAGAAAGACGCCATCGCCTTCAGTCAGCGCTGCAAACAGGTCGAAGCAAAGGAGGGGGCGAGGAGGAGGGGGGGGGGGGGGTTGACTTCGAAGGGAACAGTCAGGGTCACTGACTGTCTTCTCACTGAGTTATTTGCTGATTCGTTTTTTGACTCAAGTTCAAGAATGAATCATCTAATGATTGACTCATTTGCTGACTCGCTCACTCAAATGTGACTCAAAACATCCCCTTCTGTCCTTTTGCTTTCTTTCTTTTCTTCAGGACGTCCATGTGTTTGCTCTGGAGAGAGAGGGCACAGACGCAGGACAGAGGGTGTATTTAGTGACCAGCTACACTGAGCTCTGGCACTACTACAGGTGACTCTTCACTTATCTACTCATACACACTTCACACTTCTACTACGGCACACTCACGCCGTACTCTGCCACTAGGTGGCGCCTCCTCCACGCCGTATAATCGACCATGTCCCCCTGTGTGTAGTTCTCACAGACGCTCGCTCATGCACTGCTATGAGGTGATTCCTGAGGGCGCCGTGTGCAAGCTCTACTTCGACCTGGAGTTCGATGCGGCCTCTAACACTCACCTGGATGGCACCAAGATGGTCGCTTCTCTGATTCAGGTACAAAAAAAATAAAAACAAGAAGGTTATGGTGTACACTTATCGTGTAGAAGAAAAGGGTGTAAGAGTGTGTCTTTTCTACTCCAACATCAGTACGTGTGTGTGAAGCTGGAGGACGTGTACAGGCTGAGATGCTCCGCTAAACACGTGCTGAACCTGGACTCCAGCACAGCCGATAAGTTCAGCCGCCATCTCATCTTCCTGCTGCCCGACTGTGCGTTCAAGGACAACCGACACGTCGGTGAGAGCCTGCGTTATTACACGTGGTTCAGCGGATGGACGTCTCACTCAATCACTGACTTGTTCAATTAATGAACTATCTAATGATTGACTCAGTTATTTAATTAATGACTCACTCACTGACTCATTTGTTGATTTGCTTGCTCAAGCTCTGAATCCGTATCTCATTCACTTAAAGAATCATCTAATGATTCTCATTGACTAAACCCACTAACTCATTCGCTGTCTCAAGCTCTGAATCACTCCCACCCACAGATATAATTAATGACTCACTCGCCGACTCACTCAAGCTCTGAATCACTCACTCGCTTATGGAATGATTCGTTCTCTAACTCAATAATTCAGTGACTCATTCTCTTGACTTGATCATTCACTAACTGACTCACTTACTCATTGAGTCATTTGCTAAACCACTGACTCGGAAACAATCACTTGCTTAGTCACTTTCTCTCTGAATCACTCGATCACTCACTGTCTCTCTCTCTCTCTCTCTCACTGAATCTCTTTCTGGATTTCTCCAGGTCTCTGAATCACTTAATTTCTCTCTGAATCAAAACCTGAATCACTTGCTCACTCTCTCTTTCTCTGGATCACCCTGTAAATCCCCGCCCTCTGAATCATTCACTCACTCACACTTCGGATCACTAACTCGCTCACTGAATGACTCTTGTTGTTTAATCTTAGGGAGGTTCATCCATCACATACTCAGACCGGCGCTGAAACATCTCCATAAAGGGTGAGGGGGGAAAAAAAACTACCGCTACTACCAATTTCTTTCATGTATTCATTTTAGAAGCCACATATGCACTAAAACAACTTATTTGTAGTAAGTTTAGCATTAGCATGTGATTATTTAGTTTTTATATTGTGTTAAATTACTGTAAATTATTTAGGATAAAATAAAGTAATAAGCTAGAAAATAGTGTTATTTAGTGAATAGAGTCTGAAGTGAAGGTTTCTCGTTCACACAGCTCGGAGAACTCTCAGGATGCCGTCAGCGAGGAGCCTCAGTCAAAGAGAACGAAGCAGGATGAGGAGGACGGACAAGACCTGAGTTTTTTGATAGTGGAGGGAAAAGACGGACTAAATCAGCTCTTTGTGGATCTCGGTACGGGTAACATGCAGCTTTCGCAGGAGCTGCTAATTATAAACTAGAGCTTGTTATGGCTTGTTATAACCTGAATACGACTCTATGTCTCACGCAGGGGTTTACACCAAAAACAGAAACTTCCGGCTGTACAAGTCGTCCAAGCTGGGGAAGAACGCTGCTTTCTCCGTAGCGGAGGACAACGAGTTTGTCCCGGATTCCAGCAAGCATGCTACAGCGGAAGAGAGAATATTCCTGGCCTCTTTGATCACCAACGTGAGGTATCGGGAGTCGATTTATAGGATAAAATAAGGATAAAAGCTTTGTAGTTGGTTCCATACACAGGGTTAGTCGAAAATGATCCGCACTCTGGCTGTAGAATTTATTTTACTTAACTTAGAAAGGACAAATACATTATTCTTCTGCGTAATCTCCTGACTTTTCAATACATATCTGTCCATCAACAAGTTTTCATATTCCCTTATTAAAAATGTTCACGGCTTTGGAAGTGTGTCTTCGTCCTTGTAGGGCTGCTTTCAGGGGACCAAACAGGTGAAAGTCTGATAGAGCGAGATCAGGACTATAGGAGGGAACAATGATGTGGACTTAATGACTCACGAATCATTTGCTCTCAATCACTGAATCACTCACTCGCTTACGGAATGATTAGATTCCTAACTCGATCACTCAGTGACTCATTCAAATAATGATTGTCCTAATGGTCATTTACTAATTCGCTCCCTAAATTAATGAATCACTCGTTAACTCATATCCTGAACCACCGACTCACTCTCTGAATCACACGATGAGTCTCTTCTCTCTGAATCCCTTTCTGAATCACTCACTCGGTCATTCACTTTCAGCTCCTTCTTGATGGCTAACACTTGTGCGACGTCCTTTGAACTTCTCTATCCATTCAAACACACTTCTTTTGCGACAAAACCATTTTTTTTCTCCATAGCATTTTATGTTGATAAATAACAGCACCCTCAGACCACAAAAACAATCTGAATCACCACACGCTCCTGCCCTTTTGTGTAAGCATGCATGGGGCGTGCATTCTTTCGCTCGCACCGCAGTTGCAAATGAACTGATGTGACAGAATCCTCGAACGGAAAAGTGCCGAGAATGACGGTGCGACTTTAATACAACCAGAGTGCGGATAATTTTCGACTGACCTTTATATATGAGAAATGGGGGGGGGGAATCGATTCGGTGATGTATGATGATTCTTTTCTGTGGTAATTCACACTGCAAACACTACAGGAAAAAAAAAAAATTTATCTTGTAAATGTTTGCATTTGAGGTAGTAAAATATCGCAGTTCCTCTATTATCCTGCAGGTGGTGCACTTTACACTATAAACTATTCACACAGCACGGCAGCCTGAGGAAATGATTTGTTTGTTAAGAATGGTAAAATAATTTAGAATAAAGGATATTCACATCGTGTTTAATCGTTATTAATCGAGGTGTTCGTGTCTCTCCAGCTTCACGTCTCAGAGGATTCTGACATTCGATACACCAGAGACGACTTCGAACGAATCTCGGGGTTCGGCTCAACACGCAAGCCTGCACGACTCGGGTAGAACATTAATCACATAGAGCTAGAAATTATAATAACGCATTAAAAATATAAAAGCCTCGCTGTAATATGAAATATGAAGTAGTAAATCTGACCAATCAGAATGGAGAACCGAGTTCCATGGTGTACGATGAATCTGTCCCTCAGAGCTCGCAGGTGAACATCAGGCGTCTCCGTATAAGGAACTGGACGACTTCGTGCTGAAGCTGGTGGACAGAGACGCCGTTCAAGGAAGTAAGACCGTAAATAATGTGTTACACGATATCGTATAGAGCTTAGAGTCGGTCTCTGAGGTTGTGTGGAATTCCAGACATTAGGCGCTGGACGTACTTCGCATCGGAGCAGCTGCTGGTTTACGACATCGAGAAGTACCGCTGGTGTTCGAACGTGGGACGCTTCCACAAGAGCAACAACATCATGTGAGTAACGGACGATGAAGTAACAGGAAAATCGTGCGATAACCAAAAGATCGATCAGTTATAAATCACGATTATTGTGTTTGATGATTCATGCATCAACCACACTGACTCCAAAATAAAGTTTTGAAAAAAAAAAAACTATTTTACATTTACTATAGAGATGAACCGGTCGTGACCAGAATTGTCTGGTTTTCAGTTTGACCGGTGACATAACAGCCTCAGATGCATTATAAACCATTCTGTACCGAGCGCAGAAGCTTCTGAACGGTGCAACAGAAACGCAATCTTTATGATGTTACAATATCAAAAGATTTCACGCGTGTTAAAATCCTCCAGTCTGCCGTTTTTTTTCCTCCAAACTCTGTGAGCGAATTAGTCTCAAACCTGGCACTTTTTTCAAGTCTCTTCATTAGTTTTGTTTTTCCTGTAAATGATTCAATAAATACCGTACCGTGCCATACATACCGAGGTATTACCGTACAGTGAAGTTTTGATACCGTTACATCCCTAATCGGGATACATTTAATTAATCATAATTACATTTTTTTAAATGTAATATTGAATCAGGATATCTATAAAATCGTGATTCTTGTAGAATCGCAATTTTAATCGTATGGGTCGTTTATGAACGATTCGTTGTTTTTTTTTGAACGAGTCTTTAACGTGACTCAGAAGAGTGAGTCGTCTCGGAGACTGATTCGTTCATTTTCGACTGGGCACAAAGCATCGCAAAACCTCCATAGGTTATGAACAGGAAACAGAAATGAGTAGTTACCTTTGAGTCTTTTCGGTTCGAGTCGTTCGTTGTTTTGTCACGTGACTCTTATAGACGCTATGCGGTGCAATAGATTAAAAAGAACGAACAACTCTAACTAGAAGATATGAGAGATGAGCTACTCATTCTGTTCATTATAATGTCATTAGCTGCATTGCAATATTTTCATTACTGGAACCAAAATTCGTGTATGTAGACGTGTTGGGGGTCTGTTTATTGAAAATGTAACATTTTATTTTATGTCTGATAAAAAGAACGAAATGAAGTAAATGACTCAAAAAAAGATTCGTTCGTTTTGGTGAACGAGATTCAAAGAATCAATAAAATGATTCCCAATCACTAGTTCCTGTTCCTAGTAATAACAACACATGCGCTTAAATCTGTGCAGGATCATCATTGATCTGAAAGAAGAGGTTTGGTACCAGAGGTGCCACGATCCCGAGTGCAGGAGACAGAACTACCGCTCCTCGAGTGAGTCCTCACAGCTCTACCACGTCAACATCTCCTCCATCATCTTCTTGCATATTATATGTACCTTTTTATTTTTTCTTCCCCGCCCCCCACACACACAGGTTACCCGCTACCACAGGAAGTGTGTATGAGCTACATGCTGAAGGAGGTACATCATCACACAATCCTGATCACCATTCGTAAACTAACGGCCCCATGTGTGATGTATCCGACGGTACAAAAGTTTGTTGTTTTTCCAGGACGAGGACGATCAGCAGTTCCTCATGGACGAGCTGGGAAACATCGAGGCGAGTCCACGCTCCGTCCCGGAAGACGGCGCCGCTTCACACGCGCAGGAGTGTTGGGGTGACGATAACGATGACGCGTCGTACCTGGAGGCGCTGAACGAGGTGGAGAGGACCATGGAGGAGGAGGAGGAGGAGATTCCCGATGAGCTCATGATCCAGGCGCTGACCGAGTGTGAGAATACACTCGTCTGAGGATATGAGAAAATTAATAAACTATACAGTATTTCTAATGCATAACATTATTGGTTTAATATCTTATATTGTATAATTTATAATTTATAGCACTGCTGTAGAATTTCTCTGCATAATGTGTGTTTTATTAGAAATGTCATTTGTCATACACAATCAAAGTGGTGTATGATTAAAAAAAAATCCTTTCTTTTTCCATAAAAAACACATAGCCTGCTAGCAACACATCTCAGGAGCTGTGATTAATATTACGACATTATATGTAGCTTCAGTATTCATGCTGTAGAGCTTGTTCTTTTTACCCTCAGTGTTTGTTTTGCTCTTTAATGATCTGAATCTGAGACAAATAAAGAAACACAAAGCCTGCCTGAAATGTTCAATAACTCTGCCATGACCTATTAAAATACTTTCACCTTTTCATATATTAGATTTCTCCCTGAATCGGAGCAATTACCAAAAAAATTCAAGTCCTACATAATGCTAATGCTAACATAATGCTAATTAAGCAATATTGCACGTGAGTGAGTGCCGTGCTGGGTATCACAGCCATGATGATATTCAGTACAACAGCACAACCTCAAGTGTGATGTTGCTTTTATACAATAGTTCCATAAACACCATTTATTATCAACAGGTTATGATTAGTTTCATTCTTTAGCCAGTTAAGACAAATCCTTTCCGGTCCTGAGAAACTCACCAGATTTACTTTATATTTCCACTGATTCCACTTTAGAATATCAGCTCAATAACTTCAAAGGTTCGAATCTGAAATACTGTCAAATGGAAAGCTAGTGCACTATGTAGGGTGTAAAATCCCTTGTTCCACACATGTTAGAGAGGGATTTGAGATTCAGCCTTGTGTTGGAAGCTGGTCAGTTTTGAGGCTCGACTTAGGAATACATAAAACAACACAGAAACAATTCAGAACGACTTGGAAGTTTAGATCATTAAGGAGACACCATGTGTTGTTTAAGACGACGTAACGTTATCAGGTGTGTGTTCTTGCTTTAACCACAGTTAGTGTAATTAAGCACTGTACACCCAGTGATACGTCTAGTTAAACATCCCAGTGCTGTTACGATGCATTATCAGCACTCCTGAAATGCCTCTCGTCCAATCAGATTGCTCGGGGGTGTCCTCTGTCCGACCTGGAGCTTCACATAGCTGTGTTTTACATTATATCGAATGATACGAGTATTCTTAGAGCTCATTACTAAAGGTCAGCCGCAGTAGTGTTATACGATTGTGCTGACTCGACCCGTTAGTCTGTTGCATCGGAACGAGGACACACACGTGGACGTGAGTGTAACGGCTCACCGCGATACGGCGTTTTGAGCTCAGATTTATATCCAGGTTTGGGAAATGGGATGCGCCAACAATCTGTAAAATCTGTAGGTGTGTAGATTTACAAACCTAAGCGGATTTGGAAATGTGTTTATTTATGGGTTTCTGCACAGTCACCTCTAGAGCTGGCGTGAAGCTCATCCTGGAACAGTCTGCTATCTGTCGTGAACAGAACAGTCTCCTCATTCAGCCTGGTGGTTTCTCTTCTTCGAAAAAACAAGGCATCTGGTCTCCTGAAGGAGCACATACACACACACACACACACACACACACTACTTTATTTCCCTCCCCTTTCTTAGCTTTTTATCGTGAGCTGTAAACTACAGAACAACAGAAGTCAGGATTTATTATCGTTTCCTGAAGTCTTTCGGGACTACGGGAGCGTCAAGGCCGGATTATCTCCGGGCGTCAGGTCCAAGAGGTCCAGGACTCGACTCACGCCCTCGTTGCTGAACCGCTTTCTAAACGGCTTCAGAGAGTTCAGTTCTCAGTCAGTAGGAAGTTGGGTTTAGTCATTTAGTCTCTGGTTAATGTCCCATAATTTTATCCTAATTCTTTTCATTCCATTTCTAAACAAGGGGGCGCTCTTCGACCTGTGTCATCTAGTGTGAAATGATTTTAGAAAAAAGCATCGGATCAGTTTTGCAGACTATGGAGAGGTCAGATTCCCGTCCACTTCGCTGCTGTTAAGTCAGATTGAGGCCTGATTCAGATTTTCTCTCCATTCAGTGGGAGCTAAGCAGCACCGACCCGTTAATCACACAGGGA
>JAOTQY010000031.1:8863428-8874169 GCA_026413445.1 Dolichallabes microphthalmus
AATGAATGGGGCCATGTATCGTGAGATTTTGAGTGAAGACCTCCTTCCATCAGCAAGGGCATTGAAGATGAAATGTGGCTGGGTCTTTCAGCATGACAATGACCCCAAACACACCCCACCCAGGCAACGGAGGAGTGGCTTTCGTAAGAAGCATTTCAAGGTCCTGGAGTGGCCTAGCCAGTCTCCAGATCTCAACCCAATAGAAAATCTTTGGAGGGAGTTGAAAGTCCATGTTGTCCAGCGACAGCCCCAAAACATCACTGATCTAGAGGAGATCTGCATGGAGGAATGGGCCAAAATACCAGCAACAGTGTGTGAAAACCTTTTTTGTCTTTTCTTCTTATTTTGTCTCTCATAGTTCAGTTATACGCATAATGAAAATTACAGGCCTTGCAGAACTTGAACAATTGGTGGCTGACTAAATACTTTTTTGCCCCACTGTAAGTAGTTGTCACAAGGCTTGTAAAGACTTTTTTCACACAGTGATGAGGTCACTCGCCGCATCTGCTCATTTGTGGCGGGGGTTATCTTGATCAGGCCCACTGAATGCTGGGAAACCCCTGCTACTTTAACACTGTCTGATTCACACCTGTGAGATTGAGAGATTGACACGACTCCAGTGTATGGAGGTGTGAACTGGCATGAGTAAACACGCCACCGTGCTGAAACCGAAACTAGCCGATCAAAATAGCAAAACACACCCCCTCCCCCCACCTTGTACTCAGAGATGGTTTGTTCCAAGTTGATCAGGAGGTGTTGATTAACTTGGGAGTAGCCGTGGTTGCAAAGCAGAGCACATTAATCTGAGAGTATATTTATATATAATAAATAAATAAATAAATAAATAAATAAATAAATAGAAAAACGTTAAAGACGGAACGTGGGCGGACATCTTGGTGCCGCGAAAGGTTATGAGCCATTCCGGACATATTTCCCTACAGATGGCGTCGGAGATGGACGGGGGGGGGATGCGACGGGACGGACAGGACGCTACTGAAGACAGCAGGGAGATGGATGGAGAAATGAGAGCAAGGGGGTGTCTTTGGATAGCCATGGGGGATGGGAAGTGAGCGAGAGAGAAAGAGACACATAGATAGAGATAGAAAGAGAAGAGGAGGAGGAGAAGTGCGAGGCAGACATTAAGGGGTTGAGGCATCCCCTCATGGCCGTTATTGATTTCGCTCAGAGCTCGAGAGTGCAATGGCTATTTCGATCCATTTCCTCCATCTTTCTACCCTTGCCCCCTTTTAGTCTCTCGCTCATGCTGACCCTCTCTCTCTCGTTCTGCCTTACACGATTTCACTCTCTCTTAATGCCAGTCGTTAATAATACTCTCTCTCACACACACCTGTCAAATCATCCACAGACTGCTCATGCCACCAATGGACTTTATAAATCAACCAGAATCTGGGAATAAATTAACCCCCCCCCTACTACAATTTACTATATTTTTTTATTTTATTTATTTATTTATTTTTAAATGGGACATCCCAAAAACACAGAATTGCCACATCTTGTTTCTGTTACATCTGAAATTTTTACTTCGGACACTGGATTTTAATTAATTCACTCATTTATTTATTTTATTCTGTGAACGTGTGAATGCGGAGTTGCAACTGGGTTTTAAATCTCAAAGCATATTTCAAAACATGTGCGAGAGATCTGCACAACACACACACTAAGGCTGTATGTTTGCCAAAGTGCTTTGCATAACTGTAACCCAACTGAATAGAAAGAAGAGACACACAGTGCAGGGAAAGAGGAAGTAAATGGAAAGAGAGAGAGAGAGAGAGAGAGAGAGAGAGAGAGCACACACTGGAAAGCTTTAACCTCGGAAACCCAACAGCAACAAAAAGCCAAAGGAAAAGAGGACGGACTTGGAAACGCTGAAACCAAACCAGGGAGAGGGGGGGGGGGAGAAAGAGAGAGAGAAAGACTCAATGAGAAAGACAGTTTAAGAGGGAGAGAAAGAGAGAGAGAGAGAGTTTGGGGTAATGTTTCCTCTCTGTGTTCGGCTTCCTTTCTCAGACAGAGAGAAAAAGAAGGACAGCGAAAATGTAAGAGACTGAGAATGAGGTAGAGAGAGAAAGAACATGAAACAAAGATATACACAGAGAAAGTGGGAAAGAGACAACAAACTGAGAAAGGCAGATGGTGAATGACGGTGAGATACACTACATGATCAAAATAGATCAAGTGAGAGAGAGAAAGAAACAGAAAAAACAGACGGAGACAAAGAGACGAAGCAAGAGAGACGGCATTACAAATGATCACACCGACTCTCTCTCTCTCTCAGCGCTCTCGGCCCTTTTCACTCACTCCACCATGGGCCCCATGTAACATGATTTGGTTTCACCGACTTGTTTCAGCTCTCTTTTGCATGTATATGCACACGCACACACCCCTTGTAAGTGGGTAATATGGTTTTGACAACATGCTGGATTAGGGGTAGTGTTTGAACTAGTGTTTGGGTCTAAAGGTTTGGACAGCTGTTTGGGCCTGTGTGGTTGGACTGGCATTTGAGTCTAGGGCAGTGTCATCAATCCTATTCCAAAGAAGGCCTGTTTGTGCAGGCTTTCGTTCCAACACAGCAGAAGTCACACCTAGAGTCTGGTGTGGCTTCTGCTGGGTTGGAACAAAAACCTGTGCACACACAAACACACAGGCATTTTCTAGAAAAGACTGGACCCCCTTGTATAGAGGGTCGGGGTCTAGGGTGCAGAAAAGCACCCAGGCTGGATTTATAGTTTCTCCAACACGCATTACGTTATTCCATAATAAATCAAATCAGCATTAATCACATAAACACTCAGTGAAAAGTTGCAACTGAACTAAGCCAATCATCAGCAGATTTACAAATCCCAACGGAACAAGAATCGTCTGTGCTCTTTAAATGGGAGGGGCATCCTCTCACTGCCCCGTCAATCACCGCGACACCAGCCAAATGCAGTTTGGAGCTTTATGTAAGAAGGGATTAAAAGTTCAACATTCGTAATTAGACTTGTATAATAAGCGAGTTTTCAGATAACACAGGAAAATAAAGGAAACATAGACGTGGCTCTGAGGAATCCTGAACAAGAACTCTATCAGGGTTTTTTTTACAAACATGATGTGAAAATTAAGCAGGGAATCGGGATTTGTTTTTTTCCACTGAACGATTTTAAGCAGGTTCACTTGGTTGGTCAGGAAGAGGGGGGGGGGGGTAAGAAAGTTTTTTCGGGGAATGGTCCGATCCGCGGCACGATGGTCCGTTTCCCCGTCCAGCTCCAGAGCGGCCGGAACTGCTCGAGAGGTTGCCTGGAGACGCACAAAAGCAGGAGAAAACAAATAGCCCCCTTTGTTATGAAAATGGAGGAGTGTGGGAGCATGAGTGTGTGTGAGGGTGAGAGAGAGGGAGAAAAATGGAAAGAGAAAGGGAATGAGAGAAAGAAAAATTGAGCTAGATAAATATAAAGTGTTTGTTCAAGCATCAATTATGCTTTTAAATTTCCGACTCGTCTGAAAAAAAAAAAAAAAAAAAAAAAAAGACAGGTTTGATTTGGTTCTCAGCCCGAACCTGCGAGCCAATCCAGGATCGGTTTTAACACCGAGCTGCTGATCGACCGGTGATCATGTGACTTGAGGAAACTGAGGAAATATTATATTTAGTTAGTGCATGGTTGCTTTGGAGCAGCTCGGAAACTCTAATTAGCGCCTGCCAACTCTACAGGACGACGTGTTGATCGAAAAATGTGCCATATTTACTCGAACAGACTAAAACATGGACGTGTTTCTTTCTCTCTCTCTCTCCTGCCTGCTGTGACTCCTCCCTCAGCGCTCGCACATGCTTCATGAAAAAAAAAAAAAAAGGACTAAATAAACTGAAAAATAAACTATCTAACTGATGTAAATTTCACAGACATTCTACAAGACATTCTCACAAAAAGAAAGGGTGTTAGTCACTCCGCTTCATCAGAGAGTGAGAGAATAACCAAAGTAAATTTGAAAGAAAGAGAAACTGAAGAGACAAACGGATAAAGAGAAAAACAAAGAGAACTGGAATAAAGGTTACAGAAATTATGCAGAGAGAGAGAGAAAGCAACAAAAAAAATGACAGACAGACATGAAAGAAAGAAAAAATAGATATAGTGATAGAGAGAGAGAAAGACAGCAGGATGACAAAGAGAAAGTTTCACTGTAGCTCATATACACAGCTTCTCATTTCCTACAATCGCATGCCATGTTCGTTAGATAAAACACAAACACACAGGAACAGACACACTGTGATTGGGAATAGACCTGGAGATCTGATAATGAAGAGTCACTTCCTGTTGCAGCACTGCTCATCCGAAGCGTAAAGATTAGATTCAGATCAGACTCGGGACACACACACCAATTAGATCAAACGCAGACAAACCTCAGGCAGCGAAAACGCGACAGTCACACACACACACAAGCGCACACTCCCGTCCTCTAGAGTCGCTTGTGTGTGACGTGAATCGACTCAGCATCGAATCAGGAAGTGACTCACACACGACTCAGTGAGACGAAGACGTACACGCCGCTCTTGGATTTTTAATGTCTGAGCGAATCAGGAAGTGGAACTAAACCCTGAGCCTCTCACACAGCTGGCCTTCTTTAAGGACTCTTGAGAAAATGTGTGTGTGTGTTGAGCAGGAGCTCTGCATCTCTGGAAGGTGCAGCGCGGATTAGCCGCTCTAATTGGGCCCGGATCACACTCGTAATTAAACTAATACTCCAGACTGGGGCTCTTTACGAGCAACCAGAGTCCTCTGTTCTGTTCAGGGCAATGAGAGCAAAGACTTTCACTTCCACCTGCACGAGAGGAGAAAGGGACACACACACACAGAGGAGGGGGGGGATAAATGAAAGATCAGGTCGAGCATGGAGCCTGGACCTGGCAGTGGCTTTACAGGAACACGGGAGGACAAGGAAGTGTTCACTATTCAAGATCGGACAAGGAGAAGAGGCCTACAGGTGCCAGGTGTCTGCGCACACACACACACACACACACACACACACACAGCGGGAAATACAGTACAAGCAGATAAAAGAGAGAAAGAGTAAAAGACAAACAGAAAGAGGTCAGAGAAAGTAAGCATGAAAGAGAGGAAAAGGCATATAGGGTGTGAGAAAGAGAGGGAATGACAGGAATAACCAAAAAAGACAGACATATAGAGAGAAACAGTGACAGGCAGAGAGGGAGAGAGAGAGAAAGTGGCTGTGAAAGGGAGAGACAGAGAAAGGGAGACAGACAGAGAGGACGGCAGACAGACAGAGGAAGAGAGACAGACGGGGTGAGAGAGAGAGGGGAGAAAGAGAGAGAGATAAAGAGAGACAGACGAAGGTCTTGCTCAGACTGTAGTCACATGCGGTTTGTTTGACAGATCCGATCGCCAGACTGCTCACTGTTATTTGAAGGTGTTCAGACGGGACGTGGCTCTGTTCAGACTGGCAGCCCAAATCCGACCCACAGTACACCTTCCCGTGTTGGTCGCCGTGGTAACGGCGCCGGAGGTGTGGCTACACTATAGCATGTGTGTGTGTGTGTGTGTAGTGTAAAGTCAGATGCTGGTGACTTGTAACAACGGAGAGGGGAATAATGAGACGGGTAAGATCGGAGGGGTCACGTCAAATCTGGTTCGAGCGGGTAGAGCGGCCAGACTGAGAGACTTCTACAGCAATCAGATAGGAGGCATATTTCAAACCGCCTCTGTACGTGGTCTACAAAAACCAGACTCAATGTGGATTTTTACTGTTCAAACTGACGACCAGACTTCAAACTGATTCCAATCTGGATACGGCAAAATTGGATTCGGGCTGGCAGTCTGAACAATGCCGTAGAGAAGGGAAGAGAGACAGAGAGGGAGGAAGAGTGAAAGCGAGAGAGAGAGAGAGAAACAGTATGACAGACAGAGACAGACACAGAACGAAGCAAAGACAGACAGAAAACAACAGACAAAATGAGGCAGACAAAGAGACACAAAGAAAAAGAGGCAGACAGAAAGAGGCATAGAAAAAGAAAGAGAGCGAGACAGGAATAGGCGGACAGAAAGAGGCAGAGAGGGGCAAATGACCCTGTAGGGAACTGATTAACCACATCTCTCTCCTCTGATAAATGAGTGAACTCCTATAGCAGAAAAGCTGCAGAACTCTCAGGGGCCCGTTACTGTCTGTCTCTCCGTGTGTGTGTGTGTGTGTGTGTGTGTGTGTGTGTGTGTGTGTGTGTGTGTGTGTGTGCGCGCACTCTGGAGTCGAAATACAACTCCTTCATCTCTCACAGACCATCATGAACCAGAATGAAGGCCGGGTCCATCAAGCAACGCTCAGGAGGAGCACACAAACACAACCAGGAAGACAGGAAGGAGAGAACGGTCAGAGAGAGAGAGAGAGAGAGAGAGAGAGAGAGAGAGAGAGAGAGAGAGAGCACACAGACACACGTGAGCTGCGTTTGTTCTGTATGGCGAACAGATGGTGTTGAACTCGGGGGATTTCGCTGTGCTGAGCTCCCCTCGTTATCAAAGCCGTCTCTTTGATCCCGGTCGATATCTCTCCTTTGCTCACTCACACTATAATCCTCGGTCAGTATCTCTCACTCACTATTGTTACAGGTGAGGCTCATCTGCAGATAGTCTGCAAATAAAAATGCAAAAATGCAGCAAAAAAAAAAAAAGGAAACAAAAACCAATGACAGAGACACACTCGTGTGCACACACAGCTGTTTCGACATGGTAGCAGCAGCAGCAGGCAGGCAGGTATTTCCAGTCTGGGGTTAATTCACCATACATGTGTGTGTGTGTGTGTGTGTGTGTGTGTGTGTGTATGTGTTCTTTCTGAGTTGCTATGTAAACTCAGGTGAGCTTACCCACTGACTGCTTTACGTGGCCGAACACACGCACACGTATGTCTGGAATAGGAAATGCTGTACCGGGGATTTTTTTTTTGTGTGTGTGTGTACACATGTGTAACAGTTGTGACTCACTACACCCGATGAAAGCTGTGATCCATCTGGGAAATGTTTGCGTTCCCCCCCCCCTCACATCCAGCAAGAGTAACCTTTTCACTTCTACTAACCGACATTCAAAACCACACACACACGCACACGTGCAGGAAAATTAGCTAGAAATGACCACGGTCACTGAAGGAGAAAAGCCACTTGATATATACACTTCGATTTAAAAAAAGTGTAATGTGCGCCTTTTTATTTCTAATTGTTAGAGTTTATTTGTTCTCGCCTTCTCGTGAAGAAACGTATGATAAACGTATTTCGATATTACATGTCACAGTTATCCATAGTTGCCTGGTGTAAATACATGTTAAACAAAGGGAAAAAAAGTATTAGCTTAGCTACCACACTTTTATTAGCTTAGCTACTCGAAGCTTAGATCACGGCAGAGCGCCTGAATCTGCAATTTGATGATTGACTGCTATTTTTTTTTTTTTACTGATTTTATGCTAGCTTTGTGATATACTTTTTATTTGGTTGTAATTTTCTAATAAGGGGCGGGGCGATACAATGAACCGAGTCTGTCGAAGGCGTGATACATCGGTCTTGAATATCGCAAAACATGACTTCTTTTATTACCATCTAATATGCAAAACCCAAGCATCATAATATACAGTAGGGACGGGAATCAGCATAGTGCACCTGATACGATAGCACGATACCTGAGGGACGATTCAAATTGTATCATGGTTTTATAAATATCCTGATCTGATATTGATTTTGTTTTATTTTCAGATTTTCTTAAATCCTAAACAAAATTCGCTAAATAATTAGCTTCAACTGCATGGGATTCTGTGCTGTGTGAATAGTTTCACCTGCAGGAGTAAAGAGTAACTGCAACGTTTTACAACCTCAAAAATGCAACACAAACATATATAAGGAATTAACCTTTTTTTTTTGTGAGATATGTAACTGAATTGATCTCCAATATATCCTGCATATCATAGCTGCACAGCAAAACCAGAACACAAATAAGTTGTTAACAGTATCAACTAGCTACTCACGTGTTATTATGTTAAGCAAACTAGTTATTCGTAACTGCGTCGTTTCAAGGCAACCGGGAAAACGTGTATAGATTACGATTTAGCTCTTATTTCTAAGTTTCACACTGAATTTATAGAAATAACATACAAATATGCTAGTTTCTCATCTTACCAGTACGACACAATGTTAGTGCTATATATACAAGAAAACGTGAAGAGAGACCGATTCAGGAGAAAGCGTGGGTTCTACCTACAGACACCTGACCCAGATTGTAACTGATCGCGCTCACCTTTAACTACAAGACATTTTAAAACAATGCCACACCCAGATCCACGCATCAAACAAAATTAATCCAGGCTAGTTTTTGATCTTCTGTAGCAGATCCTTCTTGTGAAAAAGTGAGGATGAGAACGAACATCTGCTCTACCTTAACGTTTATAAAAAAAGTTAAAAAAAAAAAAAACATACATAACTACAAAAGAATAACAAGCATATGGATTTTCCGTAATCGATTACCTGCTCCTCCAGGACTCCTGTGTACCCCTGGACCCGGGTGCCGGTGTCCGTTCGGGGAGAGCATCCCGGCGGGTGGGCGCAGGTTCTCCGGATGCGGGTGAGCCCCGAGCACCGCGCATGCGCCGCTGATCTGGTGCTGTTGATGTTGTTGATGCTGATGGTGATGATGGTGCAGATGATGAAGGTTTGCGCCTGAACTTCCAGCGCCGCCGTTCGCACCGGCGCTCTGGTAGAATCCGGAGCGCGAGCGGGACCGAGTCCGGGGTGGCTCGGTGGCCATGGGGTGGGGCGAGAGAGCTGGGGGGGAAGAAGGTGCCACTAAAGAAGGAGAGGAGGAAAAGGGGGGTAGTCTGTCCGCGTCTAGGGCCGCCTCGGGTGCACCGTAGTCGCCTTCTGGGGCCCGCTTGGGCACGCGGGGACGCACACGGGGCTCGGGAGTCGCTGGCGGTGCACCAGTAGCCGCGATGGGCATTTCCTTTACACGGGGGTAGGTGGGAAGGCTGGCTTTCTCTCTTTATATATTACATATATAGAACATCTATCTCCTCCTTCTCTTACTTTGTTCCCAGTAAATAAAATCTGTCAGGAAGAAACAAAAACAATAAGAGTCAGATTAAACTTCATAGACATTTTTTAAGGTTATAAAGCTGAATAAAGTGAAATGAATGGTGGTGGGCGGTGGGACTGGCTCATTTCACCCGTTCCCCCTTTTGTTTTGGTGCGGCTTAAAACGCCAATCACAGACGCTGGAAGAATCTCCAAGTGTATATATTTTAACAGAAATATTTAAAATATCATAAAAACGCGTTTAAATGTTAAAAAAAACGGTTTCCCCCACCCACCCCATTGCCTGCGCGCGCATGTATCTACGGTTAATCCTACACAAGTAACTCGAACTAGCTAACCAGCTAGCACTGCGCTCGTGCGCACACACGAAATAGTTTTAATATTTACCCGTTTCCAATCAATTTTACCACAGAAACACGCAAACTGGCGTATTTCAGGAGGTACTGAACTACTTACAGATAAGAAAATCCAAGTTTAAGCACTTCCGCGAAACATTTTCGTGTTTTTCCCCCTCTCTCGCTCTCTTCGTTTTCTGGCTAGCGCGAGCTGCTGCGCCTCAGGCTAGTTCGCGTTAGCTTAGCATAAACACAACGCCAGCGTCACCCATTATACACATTTATACACATTTATACAGGTTTAAAACATTACGAAACGCCTCTACAATGAGTAAAATGCTTTACGATGGCGTTTTAAAACACTATAAATGTCTACATAAATGAGTGAGATAAAAATACAAAGCGCTGCCCGGTGTGAGGTATTTAAAGACAGAGCAGGTTTTAGCTTCACCCTTCTCTCTCGCCCTCTCTTTATGTCTTCCTGTTTTTTTTTTCTAGATAACTAAATAAAGAAAATGCCCATCTCAGGGTATAACAACAGCCCCAATGAGCACCGAAGATAAAAACAGAACAAAACCACCCTCTGGGAAACACATCATTCTTCTTCTTCTAATAATAATAATAATAATAATAATAATAAGAGTTAGCGTCGAGCTTACCGACTGAACACAACCCGAACGGAATTAATCCCAAACTTCAACGTCGGACTCATGTGTGTGAATATATTTATCCGGGGTTTTTTTTTGCCCCCCTCCTGCTTTAAAGCTCCGCTCCTGTGCTCGTCCAGACCGACGGCGCTGATTAAAATGTGACAGAGACCATCAGCGGGGATTTTCATGTTTCCAACTGAGAGAAGACCAGACTAGATGCGCGCGGAGAGAATCGCACGCGGGACGGCTGTCCGAATGCAAGCCGAACAAGTCCGGAAATATCCGAATGTATCCGGAAGAATCCGAACGCAGCCCGAATATGTGCTGAAATACCCGAGTGCAGCCCGAACGTGTCCGAATGCAACACGAAAGTATCCGGAAAGATCCGAAGATAATCCGAATGTATACGGAAGAAATCGAACGTTCGCGTATCTATATAAAGAAACTAGGGATGGTCCCTGTCGCTGACGGGAAACGAGTTTGTAGAAATAGCTAAAATAAAATAAGATGGTAGCTTTACTGTAATCAGTGATATTATTATTCACTGATCACGCAAACCATATATGCTATATTTTATATATAGGATTTATTATTTTTATAGAAATATAAATATATATATAAATATAGTACAGGCCAAAAGTTTGGACACACCTTCACTCATTCAATGTGTTTTCTTTCTTTTC
>JAOTQY010000031.1:8980774-8990774 GCA_026413445.1 Dolichallabes microphthalmus
GTTTCCTCCGGGTACTCCGGTTTCCTCCCACAGTCCAAAGATATACAGGTTAGGCTAATTGGCGTTCCCAAATTGCCTGTAGTGTGTGAATGAGAGTGTGTGTATGTGTGTGAGCCCTGTGATGAATTGGCACCCTGTCCAGGGTGTACCCTGCCTCATGCCCTAAGCCTCCTGGGATAGGCTCCAGGTCCCTGTGTCACTGAATACAGATTAAAGCGGTATAGAAGATGAGTGAGTGAGTGAGTTTGCAATAACTGAGAAAATATGAATCAGATCTATTTTATAGTTGCGAGTTTGTATAATTAATAGTCAATGTTATTTCACAATTTTGAATAAAATTACATTTTACATTTATTTCCCCCCAGTTTTGAGATAATATCTCTTAATTACATTACATTTTCATGTATTTGAGGTGCAGTGAAACCTTGGATTACGAGCATAATTCGTTCTGGAAGTGGGCTCGTATTCCAAAACACTCGTAAATCAAAGCAAATTTTCCCATAAGAAATAATGGAAACTCAAATTATTCGTTCTACAGCCCAAAAATATAAATGCATACAAATAATTAATACAAAATATAAAGTAAACATAAAACACATTAATCTGCACTTTATCTTAAAAAAAAAAGTAAAAATAAATCCCGACAGATAAATGTTTGCATTTATGCACACAGGTACTGTGTGTGTGTGTGTTTTTCTTTCTCTTGCGCTGCGGAGTGCATGCTTGCGCGTATTTTGACACCGTCCCGGTTCACACACTCTCTCTCTCGCCTTTAATGTGTGTGTTTGTGTGTGTGTGTGTGTGTGTGTGTGTGTGAGAGAAGCACCTCGTCTCTGCTTCACACACACAAAAACACACACATTAAAGGTGAGAGAGAGAGAGTGTGTGAACCGGCCCGGTGGCAAATTACGCGCGTGCACTCACATTATGCACACATTCTGCAGCGCAAGAGGAAGAAAAACACACACACACACATGGATGTTGATTATACCAGTAAAAGACGCGCACTAAGACCCAGCAAGGGAGATGATTACCCACACTTGGCTCAGTTGTGATCACGTGACGCTCTGTGTCAAAACAAGAAGCGCATGCGTGATAAATGATACTTGGTGTTCGTAAATCAAGACAATGCTCGTTTTTTAAGTAAGAATTTATTAAAAATCTTTGCTCGTCTTGCGGAACACTCGTAAACCGCGTTACTCGTAATCCGAGGTTCCACTGTACAGTATTTTGCATAATTCAGTGGCACCTCAATATATGAATCTAATCTTTTCCAGAGGCTAGTTCTGAAGGCGAAATTTCATATTGTGAAACGACTTTTCCCATAGGAAATAATGTAAATATGGATAATCTGTTTCTGCCACTCAAATATATTACCAATTTCCAACACTATAATCATATTTTTGCATATTACAACAATCAAACTACTTAGAAAAGACATGTAAGTGAAGTAATATATGACCTAAATAGACATTAAACCTTATTTAACCTATTAAAAAAACTTTTTTTTTTGCATTTTGTGCAAAATTTTGTACAAACATAGCACCATGGGTTCCAAGAAAATTAACAAGGACAGTTTCAGTCGATGATGATTACTACTGTATTTTCATCGCTTTGTCCAAAAACTGAGGTGATTCCTTGCTGATTTGTGTCAGGTTT
This sequence comes from Dolichallabes microphthalmus, assembly GCA_026413445.1. NCBI lineage: Eukaryota > Metazoa > Chordata > Actinopteri > Siluriformes > Clariidae > Dolichallabes > Dolichallabes microphthalmus. The sequence goes on from JAOTQY010000031.1 coordinate 8,982,434, forward strand.
TGATTTCTTTTTTTGGAGGCGTGATAGTAAATATTGAGGAAGTACACAAAAACAAGTCCACCTTTCTTTCGAACCAAACTAATTGGCTAGATTGACCAATCAAAAATGCTGTTACATTTCATCAGCCTAAAGCCATACTATTGCCTGCTGTATTTTAGCTCTTGTGGTAGTGTGTCACAGAGGATGCACATAAATGAAAACTATAGAAAAACAAACAAAAAAAAACAACACACATGAAAAATGATCACTATGTGTGTATCCCTTAAGGCTCGAGATGTTCTCCGGCTATCAGGAGCGGGAAGAGTACGAAGACGAGCTTTACGCAGAGGAAGACCATGATGTCGACTCCGGACCTGACAGCGATCTCGAGTTCCAGCTCTATTCCCAGCTCCACTACTGCGCAGATGAGCAGGAGAAACATGCGGAGAACTGTGAGAAGAGCCGGCCGAGCTCCTGTCAGGAGTCTCAGCCTGTCCGGAATGTCCAGCCGCTTTCTGCTCCTCTTTATGACATCATCATGATCGACTCGGGCCCAGATGTCATCACAGTTTCAGACACCACTGAGGAGGAAGAGGAGGAGAGTGTGTGCACCAGGAAAGGTCAGAGGTCAAAAGAGAAGGGAGTTGCTCCCGTTTCACAGCCCCATCGACATGACGCAGTCTGCGAAGAAGTGGTAGTCTTAAATTCGGATTCAGAGTCGGACCAGTGTTCAGATACAGAATCCGTTCCTCCGTTCATAGCGGATCTGGAATCGGATTCGGATTCAGATTCAGACAGATTGGAGAACTGGATGATTCTGGGTCGGGAAAAGGAGGACGGAGACCAGGACATACAGCTTAACGTGTTTACGATTCCCAACCAGGGTCAGCCAGGTGAGTACGTGTGTATGTGTGTTTATTAGACATCACCAACAGCCCCCGAGAGGCACAGCAGTAAAGTCCTCGCCCTATCATCGCAAGTTTGAATCCCGGGTGATACTGTAGCTTAGAGAGATCTGATTGGCTGAGTTCAAACAAACAGGAGGAGCGGATAGCTGTGTGCTATGCAACTCCAAATGGTGCGTGAACAAGCAATTTGGAAAGATGCGTCACGTGATGGTCTTCGGACCTCCCTGATTGGTCGGAGTGCCCTATTGATGGCTGGGAATTGGATACGACTAAATTAGGGAGAAAATATGGGGGGGGGACTCCACCAACAGGTGTGTAGTTAAAATATGAAAGATGTGTCCGAGAGTTTTCTCTTTTTTTCGCTTTCGAAATCCGCCTGTCTCTGAGACGGCATGCCGGAAGGAAGACACACACGTCTGCATGTAAAATGTCGGCAGACGTAACAGAAGGAGAATGTTTCTGTCTACGTGGTGCGTCGAGCCAATTTACATGCGCGTGTCTACGCGTGAAGGAGGCAATGAGGGGAATCTGTGTGTGTGTGTGTGTGTGTGTATGCTGGAAGCAACAAACCAACTCTCATGTCAGAGAAACAGACTTTAATCACAGATGAATAAAAACATGGTTGCAAATCTCTCTCTCTGTCTCTCTGTTCCTCCCTCTCTGTCGTTTTCTTCTTTAATACTTTTCCCATTTGCTCTTTCTCTTCTCCCCTCACCTCTCCTAACCTCTTGTCTTCCTTCTTTAATCCCCAGCCCCTTTCAGCTCATCATTTTTTCTTTCTTTAGTGGCCCCCCTTTTCAGATGTCCTAATTAAAAAAGTAATCAATAATGTAACACATTTACAGTTAGACTGCCACCCACTTGTGACCGAGTTCTGTTGCTAAGCAACTAGTCACTACCCACTGTAACTAATGACTAAATGCACAAATTTCACTAGCTAAGCCTTTTATTTTTACGGTATGAATCCGTAGTAAAATTTTACATGAGGTAACAAAATGTACCTCTGATATGTCAACAAATTATTTCAAACTTATGTATCATAGTTACTTGAGGTCAGAGCTAACAGTTTTGCTTAGTCAGCATAAACATGCTAAGACTTTTGTAATGGCAAAATCATCCAGAATAATGAAATTTACCTCGGAAGTGTTTTCTTTTTTCATTTATTGTCAGAATGCAGACTGTTAAAACACAAAGTTTTTTTTCAAAATAGTAAACCTTAGATGTTTCGGTAAATTGCTAAGAGAAGACTTGTCACTGTTACTACAATTGTGGCTAGCTATTTAGCTAGCTATTTTATTATGGTGAAACGATTGTAAATGTGTAAAATTATCTAAAATAGTAAGATTTATCTCAGTTTTAGTTCATTCCTAATACAAGTCATATCACTTTTGCTACATTTAAGGCTAACAGTGATGCTAGATGTCAAGACCCATCGCTGTTACTAAAATTTAGGTTAAAACTTTAGCGAACTGTTTTAATCATATTAAATGGTTTGTAATGACAGCATAGCTTAAAAAAAAGACAAAATTCAACAAAATAATAAAAAATTGACCTCAGACGTTTTGGTTAATTGCTGATACATGTTCTCCCATTGTTACCATGTTTGAGTTATGCTTTGGGAAATTGCAAAGAGAAGACATGTTGCTGTTACTACAGTTGAGGCTAACTGTTTTTATTCATTTTAATGTCATTTTATGTCTTTTGTAATAGCGGAATGAGTGTAAAAACAAAATTGTCTGGAATAATAAAATTTATCTCGGATGTTTTGGCTAATTGCTCATACAAGTCTTCTTGCTGTCACTACTTTACACACTAAAGCTAACAATGACGCTAGCAAGTATTAGTGTTTAGTGTTTAGCATAATGCCAAAATGGCTGCAGAAACAACAAAATCATCCAGAATAATGAAATTTACCTCAGATGTCTTGGTAAATTGACAAGAGAAGATTTGTCGCTGTTACTGTAATTGTTTAGCTAGCTGTTTTTCATGCATTTGAAATGTTTTGTAATGGCAAAATTACTTTAAAAGCAGAAAAAATACATTTGGAATAATGAAATTTACATCAGATTTTATGGTTAATTGCTACTACAAGTGTTCTCAATGTTGTTACATTTAAGGCTAACAATGATGCTACCCAGTGTATTAGTGTTTAGTTTTGTGTAATGCCAAAAAGACTGGAATTATTTTTTTTTTTCTCACATGTCTTGGTAATTGCTAAGAGAAGATTCATTGATGTTATTAATATGCTAGCTAGTTAACCTCAAATATCTTGTTTCCATCATTGGACAGATCTTTACACTAGTTACTAGGTTACTAACTAACTTTCATAAGTCAAACACTTTTTTCTCACATGTCTTGGTAATTGCTAAGAGAAGATTCATTGATGTTATTAATATGCTAGCTAGTTAACCTCAAATATCTTGTTTCCATCATTGGACAGATCTTTACACTAGTTACTAGGTTACTAACTAACTTTCATAAGTCAAACACTTAACACAAGTTATTTATTTATTTATTTATTTATTTTTGGGTGGAGCGGTTAACCCAAATATTCAAGAAACAGATAGGTCTTTGATCATCTACGGGTATGTACATCCGGCTGTACGGATGTTTAGAGGACATTTATTTCAACACCTAGTTGTTTGAACAAAAAAACTCTAACTGCTGATAGCTTAATATTTCTGCAGCTAGCTCAGATGTTTTGGTTAAAAAAATAAAAGGAAACATTTAGCTAATGTAAATTGTTAAGAGAAGACTCATCGCTGTTACTACAATTTAGGCTAACCATTTAGCTACCCGTTTTGATCATGTTAAATGTTTTGTAATGGCAGAAAGACTGTTTATAGACAAAATTCTGTGGGATAATTAAAATTTATCTCAGATTAGTTGGTAAAATTGTAAGAGTAGGTTCATTACTGTTACCAGAATTGATGCTAACGTTTAGCTAGCTGTTTTTACTCATTTTATGTCTTTTGTAATGGCAGAAAAATCCAAAAAAATATTATCCAAAATAGTAAAAAAAAAATTGTACTAGTAGAGATATAGTACTATCCAAAATAGTAAAATTTACCGCAGATGTTTTGGTTAATTGCTAATATTAGTCTACTTGCTGTTGTTATGCTTAAGGCTAACAATAATGCTAGCCAGTTTATTAATGTTTAGTGTTATGTAATGCCAAAATGACTGTAGAAAAAACAAAGTCATCTGGAAGAATAAAATTCGCCTCAGATGTTTTGGTTAATTGCTAATTAGAGTAGTCTTCTCACTGTCACTACATTTGAGGCTAACGGTTTATGGTAGATGACTGTAGAAACGGCAAAAGAAAATCATCAGGAATAATACAATGTACCTCAGATAACTTTGCTAATTAAAAATATTAAGATTAAAATTATACTGTTAATTATTATAATATGGACTGACAGATGTAAAAAAAAACCACTTGTCATGCAAATTGCTAATAAGTTTGCAGCTAGCTGCTTTCTTTTTATATAATATCATCTCGTTATACTTTTGTCTTTTGAGGATTGAAGTGTGGTACATTTATTTAGCAACCATAAATAACCCATCTTATTATCAAGCTAAATAAAATAATTTCACAAAATTAATAAACTACTCAGGGATAAATGGACTTCACAACGGTCGTAGCTTTTTTAAATTTTTTAATTTTTTTTTTTTTTTCACACCTTGTTAGTTTTTAGAGAGGGTGGCACCGTGGTGTATACTGTAGGTAGGAACTAGAAGAAAGTGTGGATTTAAAAAAATAATAAAAAAAAAGAACAACCACAAAATAGATCGGATTGCGCTACTTGAAGTGCATCAAGTATCAAATCAACCAACAGAAGTCCTTGTAATATCAATTTGGATTTTATCTGCTGATTGATTTCGCCATGTTCGTATTTCTCACACACATTCCTTCTCATTCACTCTTCCCTCTGTATTTCTAGTTCTTCTGCCTCTACACTGTCTCCATACACATTCTCTCTTTCGACCCTTATTTTACTCACTCCTGTTATTTTTTTTTATCATCCTTATTCATCTCTCTCATTCTCTCATTCTCTCTCTCTCTCTCTCTCTCACTCTCCCTCCTTCTGTCTCTCTGCCCCCCCCATTTCCCTCGCCGTATGAAAGGCTTGGACTACGGCGGGTTCGTGGGCCTGCTGTTTCTGCTCTGCTGCTCAAGCCTCGCGCTCTCATGTGTAGAGAATGGGGCTTCGGTCCTGGCCACCACACACACACACACACACACACACTCACACACTCACACATATGCAGGGATAGAGGACTTGTAAGGGGGGTAAAAGGGGGTCCCTTTCTGTCTTCTTCTTTGCTCTTCGTCTCTTCCCTTTCCTGTTCTTTCTTTCTTTATCCCCTCTCGCTCTCTGATCTCTGGAGTTTGACTTTAAGACTCGCATCCAATAGTGGGGTGTGTGTGTGTGTGTCTGGTGTGTCTGAAAGATTTTAGGTGTTGTCTTGCATGAAGAAACAGACACTCGAGCCGTTTCAAGTAAATATGGTTTTTAATAAACATTAAACTCCTTTAAACGATTTATTCTCACCCGAACTATTAAATATTACATCCCGAATATTAAAATTTAACATAATCTTTTCAGGCTCACCACTGAAGCGGATACACTCGCGAGAACACTGTTGCTAAGCAACTAGGTAATATGGACTCCGGGTGTACGCTAGCTAACGACTAAAGATAATGATTTAGCTAGCTAAGTCTTTTATACAGATGATAGAAACGCACCGTGAGCATAGAAATCGGTCAAAAGTGTTAGTCAGCATTTAGCTTAGATGTTTGGGGAAAGTGTTAAAAGCAGACTCGCTGTAATGAGTAACAGTTTCCCATCAGATCATGATATAGTGAAAAGAATTTTTCAAAATCAGTCAAAATTGCTGCGGACATTAACATTTACCTCAGGTGTGTTTTTTTAAATACGTGATATAAATCTATATTGACTTGGAAACAGTAGTCAAAACTGTTGGAATCGTCAATATTTACCTCAGATGTGTTGATAAAATTATTTAAACCTTATTTGCTTTTACTACAAGTTATGCTAACAGTAGCAAGCTAGCGTGTACATGTGAAATGATGTCTAATGACCGTGCAAACGTCTCTCGTATATCAGATGTGTTTGAGGTGAAACTTGTACTGTAAACCCACCTAGTATTAGCTGCTAACTGAAAACAAGATGATGATTTAGGAAGTTCAGCATTTGTTATAGGTGGTAGAAAGCGAGACTTACTCTGGACATCAGTCAAAAGTTTTAAACATCAATATATTTTCCTCAGGTACAATTGTTAAAATAAGATTTTGTGTTAGTACAATTAGGGCTGAAAGTTTAGCTAGGCATTGTGTACGCATGATTTAGCAAGCTAAGTATACATGTTAGATGATTTCTAATGACAGAGTGACAGTGCAAACATGAAATGAATATGAATATTTACAGTAGCTCAGATGTGTCGGAAAATTGCTAATGAAAACCTTTCAGAGGCTAAATTATTCTTACACTTAGTGTTTACCTAAAACTAACTGAAAACTTGTGAACTAACGGAAAAGCGATCAGGCACTACGACGCAAAGTGATGAAATGTGTATGGCGTGATGTTAGCATCCGTCTAATTGTAATATTGCAAAAAAAATTGTCCCTACAAGACATGATTTTTATAAGGATAGATTTCAAATTAGACATCTGCAAAAAAAAAAATAAAAACGTATACTAAAGTAAGAGTTGTACTAACACAAGAAACGTTTATGGGAAGATTTGCCACTAATGTATATATAAAATAAAGTAAGTATGTTTATGCATCTATATAGTGCCAGTAGATAATAAAACTTCCAATTAATTTCTGACAGAAAAATAGGACCACTTAGGGTTTTTTTTGTTTTTGTTTTGTTTTTTTAAACAGACGGAATTTATGGTGACTTATTGTCCAGAAAAGATGGCATTTTTGAGCCTAGGACAAATGCTGTGTGTGTGTGTGTGTTGGCGTTCATGGTTATGATTCTGGTGATGGAATATAAATAATTGAAATGGTTACAGCACCTGATTTTTACATTTTTTGATTTTTTTACATTGTTGTCCTGGCGTACAATTTGAATCGGACATCATGTGAGTGCATACGTGCACGTGTGTGTGTGGGTGTGTGTGTGTCTGTGTGTGTGTGTTTGAGTATGGTGTTACAATATCTGACAAACAAGCAGAGAGTTCTGGACAGCAGTGACTAATTTCATTTGGCTGCTGAAAGGCGAACACAGATGCGCAGACGAGCCCAACACACACACACACACACACACACACACACACAGTTGTCCCTGCGGTGACTGTGTCGACTGCAGCTGGCACTGATAAAACACAAGACAAAGTGATTAGTCCACTTTTTTCATTTTGGGCTCCGCACACACAGCATGGAAACCAGGGTGCGCATTGTCAAGGACAAGGGGCTGCGATGTTACATCTTGATATTTTATTCCTCTTTGCACCACAGCAGTTTGTCATCTCTTTAAAAAATAAACAAAAAACTTTTATAGCTAGGTTAAATGTTAAAACTTACGTTGTAGCAGCTACAAACTGACGTTCCTTCTCATTTGTCGAAAAAAAAAAAAACTTACAGCTTTACCTCTTGTCTAAAACTGGAGACTCCTGACATATATTGAGTGAACATGTGCTTGTGTTGACGATCGCAGTGAGCGCTCCTGTCTAAGCGGTGATGCTATGGGAAACGGATCAAAACATTCTGACCAATCAGAATCAAGCATTCGATAGCAGAAGTCGTTGTAGCTTCCTTTTTAGTTTCCCTTGAAGTCATTTAGTCACTAACTTTGCTTTATTTATTACAATTCTGCTTCACGTCCTGCTTGCATTGTTAATTTGTAATTTGTTAACTTACTAAAATCCCAATGTTTTATATGGGGGATGTGTACCAAATATCTAAGAGGGGACACTACATAGTTTAACCTCAATTTAGTGGACAACTTTTTTCCCCCCATCCATGCTTTTCAATCTCCCTCCCTTTCTCTCTCCCCCCCCCCTCCCAGCCGCCCCAAATCGCCTCTTGATCACCAAACTTTGTTCCATGCTTTAGGGCACTCGGGCCTGAGCGCTCCTGAAGGTATGCGTGAGAGAGAAAGGAGAATTTTGATTAAAAAAGTTGTGACACTGAGATAAAGGTAAGAATTTTGTGCTTCCTTTTCCCTCCTTTATTAGTGTTTGTTAACGTGAATTATTAAGTAGGAAGTCGAATAGTACGCAATGTAAATTCGCAAAATGTTAGTTATCTAACAATTCTGTGAGGCGACAAACATTTTTTGTTGTTTTTTTGGAGGAGTTACTATGACAACCATCTGCAACCACACCTCAGATCTATCAGTGTTATGCGAGCTAGTATAGTCTTGTACTGTTTAAGGCAATTTACCACCACAATCAGTCAGCGATTTTCTGTTAATTGACT
>JAOTQY010000031.1:9048036-9061600 GCA_026413445.1 Dolichallabes microphthalmus
ATTAGGAGGTTTGTTCAATAAAATTCAAATTATATCCTAATAGTTGATGACTAGAAAATTATACTGACTGTCATTTGCATTTACTAATTATGAAAATCAGAGAAAGATATAATTTGCGTAATAATTTGGAATGCAGTGTAGACTGTACACAGTGCTGACAAAAAAAAATTGTCTTTCTTTACATCATTGTGGAAGAATTTTGACCCACTCTTCTTTGTAGAATTGTTTTAAATTCAGCCACACTGGAAGGTTTTTCGAGCACATTTAAGGATCTCAGTGGGATTTAAGTCTGGACTCTGACTAGGCCACTCTAACACCTTATTTTTTATTATTTTTTAAACCATTCAGAAGTGGACTTGACCCACTTAACCCAAGTGCGCTTGAGGTCACGAACTGACAGCAGGACATTCTCCTTCAGGATTTTCTGGTAGAGATCAGAATTCGGGGTTCCATCAACTATGGTCCAGGTCCTGAAGGTGCAAATCAGTCCCAAAACCATCACACTACCACCACCATGTCTGACCGTTGGTGTGATGTCGTCTTTATGAAACGCTGTGTTAGTGTTAAGCCAGATGTAACGGCACATAATCTTCGGGACACAAAAGTTCAACTTTTGTCTCGTCAGTCCACAGAATAAGATTTTTGGTGATAATCAAGGCGAATGTGAGACGAGCCTTTGTGTTTGTTTTAGTCAGCAGTGACTTTCACCTTGGAACTCTCCCATCGACACCGTTTTTGCCCCCCCCAAGTCTCTTTCTTATTGTTGAATCTTGAACACTGACCTTAATTGAGGCCTGCAGGTATTTAGATGATGTTCTGGATGAGTCGTCGTCATGTTCTTGAAGTAATTTCGGTAGGCCGGCCGCTCCTAGGAATGTTCAAGTTCAAGTAGGCTTTATTGTCACTTCAACCATATCCAGGACCAAGGTGCTACATGCAACATAAATTTACAACATAAATTAACAGAAAAACTAAACTAGCTAACTAAGAGGCAGTTAGCTGGCTAGCGGAGACAAGACAGATTGACATGACAACATAAATTAACAAAATTAATTAACAAAAACTAACTGGCTAACCCAGAGAGGAAGACTATCTAGGTTTTTTTTTTAAACATAAAGTGCATGTGGAAATGTGCAAACAAGCGCAATGTTCACCACTGTTCCAAGTTTTCTCCACGGCTCTCACCGTGGTTCACTGGAGTTTCAAAGTCTTAGAAATGTCTCTGTTACCCTTTCCAGACATATATGTGTTTGATGTGTTGCTTTTTTTAGATCTTTTAGTGTTCTTCACTTTGGCAGACAGGTTCTAGGTTCTACAGTATTTAAGTGATTTCTTGATTTAGCAGGTCTGAAAGTACCAGTCAGGCCTGGGTGTGGCAAGTGAAATTTAACTCAGCTTTCCAAAAAAAAATTGTGGCTAATAGCCATTCATGATTTAGCAGAGGGGGCTATTACTTTTTTACAGGTTTGGACAGCTTTTTTTTCACTTAATACATTAAAACATCATTTTAAAATTGTATTTTGTATTTACTCGGGTTATCTCTGTGTAATATTAGTTTGATCTAAATCTTTTAAGTCTGACAAAATATGCAACAAAATAAATCAGGGGGTCAAATACTTTTTCACAACACTGTACAGTATATTATGGTATAATGACACTGAGGATGCAACATAAATATCGTCACATAACGATAATGTCTGAAATAAATCTTCATCATGTCGTAAGAATCTATGAATTTCGGCCTCAGATGTCGGAACGCAAAGTGAGTCAGAAGTGCAGGTAAGGGGAAAAAATAGAAGCCTGCAGCATTTTAAACAGGCCTCTTCAATAATTCAGATGTAATCAATTAATTATTCAATTAATCGTTTATTTAAGGCGGGACACACAGAGCGGGGTTTTGCATGCGCGTCAGACCCGAGCACCTCGACAACCTTAACTGAGCCGATCTCTTTATAGAAAGTATCATGCTCTCATTAAAGGATACATCGACGTTTAGGCGCTTCAGACTGATTATTGATTAGACATCGGGTGATCCGGGTGTCCGTGTCAGGGCGCGAATGCAGAAGCATATCGTAGAGGAACATCCTGAGGAGTTCACAAACCGAGCAGAACGCAATCGGTTAAGATTCCGTCTCAACTCACAACTTTCAACCCACTCAATGTCTAAGGATAGATATCTGTGTCTTTTTGTGACTTCTGTCTAATAAGGGATTTTCCAAATATTGTATATTTATTCTTGTTTTGTTTTTGTTTTTTTTTCCAGGGCAATTCCCTGCTCTTCCTGCCCAATGTCCTGAAGGTCTATTTAGAGAACGGTCAGACCAAAGCCTTCAAATTCGAGCCCAAGACCACCGTGAAGGTACAGACAGATTCCTCCAACCCTTTGTTTGTTTGTTTGTTCGTTTGTTTTGTTCTCAGGAAATTACTCGACCACGAACTTTATAATTTGACGATTAAAAAGAGGAAGTGGAGCTCGGCTCAAGCCATAAAGCTTAAACTTGATTCCATCAACAGGACGAAGCAATCGAATTAACGTTACTTGATACTTTACATCATCGAACAGCAATAATTACAGCATCAAAAACAATGTTTTAGGAAATTGTGACTGTATAACCGTGCATCAAATTGTCAGAAGTAACATCAGCCTCCTTCTCCCTTCTCCTCTTAATGAACTTTGAACTGTGTGCATTAAGCGGCTTTCTCCTTCACCAGGACATTGTGATGACTCTGAAACAGAAGTTGTCCATATTCCGCATCGAGCACTTCTCACTGGTGCTCGAGCAGCAGTACAGCATCTCTAAACTCTTCCTGCTGCACGAGGATGAGCTGATTCAAGACGTAAAACACACACACACACACACACACATACACACATTTACATCACAATTAATAAATGCACAAGGGTTTGGAGGCAATAAGGTATAGAGTGTGGATAAACAGAATATTAACACAATGAGACAATGAGATGAGAAAATTTGTTTGTGCACGCATCACGTAAAAACTACTGAATTAATTTTAATGAGGTTTTCACAGATGTATTTGGTTGAGCTTGAGGAAACATACAGGCTTTGTTTCATCGCAATTGGCCCGCGGGAAGAGAAGATATGCTACTTTGAAATTTAAATAGAAACCGCCATTATATCATAAAAAAAATCAACATTGAAAATATTCATTAGTTCATCTCAAAATTCAACAGATGGTGCTGTACATTTTTTTAAAACACGCTTATGAATGTGCGATTAGCACATGTAGTACGTTATATGTTGTTCATCTGAGGTTGTATTTGTCTAATACTGAGACCCACTACAATCAGATGATTTTTATTATGTTTTAATGTTTAAAAAAAAAAAAATCATTAATCATTAAAAGATGGGGCTAACTTTTACACATGATTTTCATGATGGGGAATGAATGTTCAGTGTGTGTGTGTGTGTGTGTGCGCGCATGTGTTTGTGTAGGTGGTCCAGAAGAGAGAGACTCACGACTACCGGTGTCTGTTTCGCGTCTGCTTCATGCCCAAATATCCACAGGAGCTGCTGGAGGACGACCCCGAAGCCTTCGAGTATCTCTACCTACAGGTGCGTTTTATGGTATTTTAGATGACTGGGTGTGTAAAATACTCGATAGATACTGCGTCAGGGTTTGATTTTGGATCATTTTATCCCAGCATCATCTCAGGTAAGCTAAGTCCTCGTATCGTAAGTCATAGGTTAGTGTGTGTGTGTGTGTGTGTGTGTGTATGTTTGTGGTTTTGTTAAAATATTTTCGGAGGAAGTGTTTCCATTTTGAACTGATATAACACACATACACACTCTCTTATCGGACGGGAAGCGCCGATAAGAGACTGCGCCCAAGAGAAGCTTTAATATAACCAGAGTGCGGATCATTTTTGACTCACCCACGTACTTAATGTTTAAGAGTTGTAATTTAAGTGAAAGGAATGTAGAGGTCATGACACAAGTTAAGGAAAAGATAAATAAATAGCACATTAATCTCCACATGTTCCTTCTGTTTGGAAAAAGAGCACTTTGTGCGTGTGTGTGTGTGTGTGTGTACAGAGTGTAAGCGATGTCCTGCAGGAGAGGTTCGCTGTGGAGATGAAATGCAACACGGCGCTCAGACTGGCAGCTCTGCACATACAGGAGAGACTCGCCAGCACCGGCCAGTCTAATAAAACCCCACTAAAGACCGTCATGTGAGTCTCACACGGTTCCCGTGGTACATGTTTATCAAGAACGTTGAAGGTTAAGGGCCTTGCTCCAGGGCCCGACATGGGCAACTACAGTAGGTGATGCTGGGGTTTCAACCTGTGAACTTCCTATCAGTAGTCCAGATCCATTTCGAATCACTACATCGTATTGAGAAATGTTTTGAACATAACCTGATTAAGCCATCTCTACCACTTGGTTGAGGTTTGATATGTTAAAACAATTCATCAAATGTTGCTGTGTATATTAATACTGTTTGTTTATCATTGCTTTATAGAATACCATGAGAAATAAAATGGATCTAATCTATTTTGTAAATGCATTAATACTTTTAACATGACGCGACATCTCAACCATTTGGAAGAGGTCTATACTGGGGGATGTAAAAAATTTCATTGCTTTTTTAGTTAAAGCGTTAAATATTTACTGTAAAATGCTGTACAGTGTCATCTTTTTAGGAACAAATCATTCTCTAGTATTTTAATACTCATAATCTGTCTCATGTGTGTGTGTGTGTGTGTTGCGGTGTCCCCAGTAAGGACTGGGGACTGGAAAGCTTTGTCTCCAGCACCCTGCTGAGGAACATGAGAGAAAAGGACTTGAGAAAAGCCGTCAATTTACACTTGAAGAAGATTGTTTTACAGGAATATAAGCATAAGGTGTGTGTGTGTGTGTGTGTGCTGGAAACGTACAGTATTTCATGAGAGTTTCTGTTTGTCTTTTTTCTCAGTGCGTTTTATACACGTGTGTGCGTTTGTGTTGGTGTGACTTTTAGCCAATGACGGTAAACCAGGCGAGGCTTAACTACCTGAGCGAGATGACTGAACTCAAATCTTTCGGAGGAAGGTCCTTCAGCGCCACCCTGATGGTAAGAAATGAAGATCCGACTCCTCTCCTCACCTGTCCACCTCTTCAGCGTCGCTCACGCTCCTCTCTCCATCTCCGCAGCTGCAAGACCGGGAGTCTACGGTGAGCTTGTTGGTGGGGGCGCAGTACGGGGTGAGTCAGGTGATCAACCACAAGCTGAGCATCATGAACACGCTGACGGACTTCGGGAGCATCACCAGGGTGGAGCTCGTACCGGAGTCGGAGCGTGTCAGCCTGGTCAAGATCTACATGCAGGATATAAAGGTATACACCATAGGACAGGCGAACGCAGAGAGGTACTCTATAAGACAAGACTAATACTCATATTGCATATTTTTGTTACTCTTTCTCTCACCCACCAGTCCTTAACTTTGCTATTGGAGGTGGTGCCTGCTAAGGATTTATCATGTCTGGTAGCTGGTTATTGCAAAGTATTCATAGATCCTCAAATCTCCGTGTTTCCCTGGACAGTCGAATCAAAGAGCCACCGTATATCTGCAGAAGAAGGTACGAAGCCATACTTGTTCAATAATATGGTCGACAAAAGCAAAGAAGAAAAATGACAAAACATTTCATTATTTGAGTGTCAAAAGTCCAAGTTATAACTATTATGTTGATGTCCTGTACTTGGCTTGTAGTTCAGTCTCCTTCTTGCCTGTCCTGATCAGTTTCCTTAACATGTTCTTGTCTCGTATCGAAGACTTGGACTGAAAGACACAACGAGACGACAAAATAACTCGTCCTTCTTTTTGGTAGAATGCATTTATCCAAAGTGACTGCCTTTTTTTTTTTTTTTATGAATGTACATCCGAGCAGTTGAGGGTTAAGGGCCTTGCTCAAGACCCCAGCAGGGGCAACTTGATGGTGCTGGGGTTTAAACCTCGGACCTTCCTATCAATAGTCCAGTGACATTTTGAGTTACTATATAGTATTGAAAAAAATATGTTGAACCTGACCTGATTGAGCCATCTCTACCACTTGGTTGAGCTTTCCTTTGTTAAAAAATGTACAAAATTTTGCTGTGTCTATTAGTAGTGTTTGTTTTTAACTGCTTTATAGCATACTATGAGAAATAAAGTGGATTTAATGACCAACACATCTGTGCACCACCAATTACCAATCTAATTTGTGAATGCATTGATACTTTTACCATGTAGTGACAACTCAACCGTTTGGAAGATGTATATACTGTACTGGGGAAGCTGTAGAAAAAAAAAAGAAAAAAAAACAGCAACAACGTTAAATTTGTTATTCTTAATACGGAATGCACGAACATAGTCACACTATACTGGTGATAATTCCCACTCCTGAAGTTCAGTAATGGTAAAATAATAATAGTAAAAGTGTGTTTGTGCGTGTGTACTGTGTAGGTTACGTATCAAGATGCTGCAGTGACTCCGAAGACTCAGAGGTGGATGCTCTGCTTGCTCATGCCACAAGCCCTACCCAGAATGATTTAGACATCCACTCGGCTAACGGTGAAGCTGCAGGACAAGAAGAAGAAAAAGCCAATGCAGAAGTAGAGGAGGATGTGGAAGACAAGAGCGAAAAAGAAAGCGTGGAGAACGGGGCTGGAGAAACAAAGAAAGTAAGACAAGAAGAGCATGCTGAATCTGTGCCTGCAGATGAAGGAGACACAGTAACACCTGCAGAAGAAAACGACACGGTGGAAATAAATAAGAGTGAAGAAGAGGCCAATGAGGAGGAACCACCGTGTGTGATCATTGTGGAGGACCCTCCTTCAGAGACGTCGGATTCTGTTCAGACCGACTCGCGCTTCGTAACCAGCATGTCCAGCGACTCCATGGACGCTTTAGAGGAGGATGACTTTTTGACCTACTTCACCACCAACTCTGTCAGCCAGCTGAACGGTAGAGACCATTACCTCCGTGTTGACAATCTGTCACCGTGTCCGAACCAACCGGATCTCCAAGATGACGATTTCGATGATGAATTGTGTTGCGTTGATTTCCCTGGCAGTGAGGAAGAATTAATTATTCACGCCGCCCTGTCTAGCATTGCAGACTGTCTACCGAGTCCCACCGAGGCCAGTGAGGAAGAATATTCAGAACACGATGAAGATGAACAAGAGGCACCAGAGGATGTTTTCGAAAGCATCGAAACTCCACACGGAGAGTGTGTTTTTACATTCAACCAAGGTGATCCACAACGTTACTACAACATCTGCACAAACGTGACGCCCGACAGCGGTCACGTCCACGCGAGAACGGCTTCTCTTCATCACACTCAGGACAAAATCAGAGAAGAGACGGAGAGGGGGATCAAACCTGTACCTATCCTCCTGCCTCCTCCAGGTTTTGGGGACAGTAGCACTGATGATGAGTGCTTTGACGTCCAGGAGGGATTGATCCCTGAGGAACCTTTGTCAGCGCCAATGATTAAAGGTTTGTTCCAATCCATTTACATGTATTTATGTTTTAAGTGATGCGTAATCTCATATAAATCTTATTTGTTTATTCATTTTTCATTCCAGAACGTTCTAGAGGTTTGAGTGTCACGAAGCGTACTCTGAGCCTAAGCAACAGCGGAATCGGCGCCTGCGAACGAAAGAAGCGAGAAGGAGATGGCAAAAAGAGAGAGAGAAAAGATAAAGACAAGCTAAAGACGGAGACGAAAAATGAAGTTCCAAGGTTTCGCAAGAGAATCAGAAAGCGCCGTTCCTTCATGGAAACGGAGTACACGTCGTTAGTGTCGTTTCCTGAAAAAGACCATTGGTCGAGACCCTGCCATCCTGGTGAGGGGTCAAATCAAAGCTCCTGCCCCACAGTCTCATCTCTAACACATGCTGAAGGTGAACCAGCACAGATGGAATCAAAACCTATCGCTCTGTCGAAACCAAGTGGGTCTGGAACTCTGGAATTCCAGCATGGTAACAAAATGAATACGGCAACTCAGCGGAAACAGCAGGTAATACTAATGGAACCGGACACCATGGAGTTTAAGTCCGTCACCGAAATCATGTCTACTTCCTCGCCTGGTATTGTGGCAGTCCGCACGTCGACGGAGCCCAAAGTGAGAAGCTATGCCATGAGCATTACCGATGGACTCGAAGAAGCAGGAGCAGTAGGAGGTTTAGATGAAAAGTTGCTTGACGGTCACTTGTTTTTTGCCACTCCTGTCAGGGATTGCGTTGATGGTGATGCTTTACCTGTAAAAATAACTGACAAAGAATCCCTGATAGAACAGCCACCTGAAGAACCTTTGCACAGGACAAAGAGCTGCTCGCTTCCTCGACTAGACCAAGCAAGCTTGTTTTCTTCAAAAGTCCCAACCACATCCTTGAACCAAAACCCATGCACCAACAGCCTTGATGTTGAAAGTCTGAAAAAGAACATTAAAAAATGTTCAATCGAGAGAAGAAGGAGTCGTAGCGTGTCTGCTACTTGTCGTAGCAGTCTCAAGGCAAGTGGTTTAACAAGGCACCTCTATCCTCAGGTGGAGCCTAACGTCTTTATAAAAGAACCACGATCTGATGACGGTTCTGGTCCTGAACGGCTTACACAGAGATGTATTTTCCCTCAGTGTTCTTCTGGTCCCCACTCTGCTTCAGCACTGCGTGGAAAGGTCCAGAACTTGCCCCTGTACCTGTCTCGTTCCCAGGAAGTGCTAACCAGTTACGGTAGTCTTGTAGGGAATGACAAACGGAGATTTTCTGAAAATATGCCCCCAGCTGAGGGAAAGTCTAAAGAGGCCATGAAGGCGGTTGACAAGTTTAGGGAAATTGTTTGCAATAATTACACGGAAAGAGCGCGGAAAGCCGAACCTAAAAAAACTTCAAGCCCGAAATCTCTTGTGGTTACTACGCAAATCATTAATGGACCATGGGGTGTGGTGGCATCACAAGAGATCAACAGATTACAAACAGAAAGCAGTCCTCTTCTTGAGTCCAAGCCCACCGACACCCAGCCGCAGGCCCTGTCTAGCTCAGATCTTCAAGCAAAGCCTGACCTCACGTGCAGCTCAGTGCTTTCCTCAGTGTGTGAGACAGTCATCGAGAGTGCTGAAACACCCATGGAGGTTTGCGGCTGCCAATCAGCCTACATCAACTGCTTCAGCTCTGTCTTGGGCAATGGGAGTTTTGACGACGAGCTGACCGTCTATGAATTCTCCTGCAGGACACAGCAAACCATGCATGACCGGATTGCCTTGATGAAATCATCTATCCCTCCTTCATCCCTCTCTGGTTCTTCTTCTTCTTTTTCACCATCCTCACCGCTGCCGGCTTTCTCTCGTGTAATCCTGCCACTTTCTTCATCCTCAGAACTCGGCCCCCTTCTGTCTCCCCTGGACACTCCTGACTGCTTCCTCTCTGACCCGCATGTAGACGCTATCACCGCCTTACTGGCCCAGCATTACCCCTTACCCCCAACAGGCTTCCTGGCTCTGCAGAGGGACGTCGACATGCTTTTAACCATCCTTGAAGGTGCTATGAAAGACCAAGATTGCACCCAAAGGCATCCCAGGGACACATGCGCAGACCACTTTTCTGAAAACAAGCGCAGGCTACATGTGGAGTCCCGAGGCTTCCTGGCTGGCTGTCAGCGGGTCGTGAAAGCCGGGCAGACCCCAGCAGAGACGCTGCAAGCTCTGGCCGACAGTTTCCACTCACTGGTTCAGCTGACAGCCGTATGCCTGAGTTTCTCGAGTTGCCAGAGGTGTCAGGAGCGCCACTCTCAGACCTTGTCAGGACTCGCAGACGTCACCCAGACGTATCAGGAGTTCGCAAGGGCCGCAGAGCGCTTGGGCATGGCTACGGAAAGGAGGACATGCCACGAGCTCAGCATTAAACTCCTGGCCCGCCAGTGTACCGCGCTCACGACCTCAGTCTTCTGCCTAACGCAGCTATTCCGAACCCTCACCGCCCTTTGACCCTGCAGACGTCTGACTTTAGTGTATTTCTGCCAAACATGAGCTATGTAAAGCATTTAAAAGAGAAACTACAGCAAAGTAACCTTGGTGTCCAAAGAGGCTGACCTTTTACTGATAAGCACACACACACAAACAAAATCAGGGTCACACTGCTTATAAATGCACTCACACACACACACACACACACACTGACAATCACTTGACTACAGTCAGCATGTGGTATTGTTACTTCATTAGTGTTTTTTATTTCAATATATTAAATTATTTTCTTATCTCAGAATGATGGATTTTAGTAAGTTTTTTTAATTAATCAGTGGGTATTTAAAGGGCAGTTTTTTTTGTCATATGAACAACGTATCCGTAATGCACAAGAACAGGACCTTTACCTCTTTCCTTTTATTTTCATCTTTCTGTTTCATCCATATGCACAGTAAAAATGCACTACTTTACTTGTTCCCACTCCTGTCCCCACATTCATCAGAACAGAATTCATTCTGAATGTTTAGTACGAGGGTGAGTGAGTGAAAAATTATCTGCACTTGTGTTCAAGGCTCCTGTTTCCCCGGTCACTGCTATGCAGGTCTGAACGTGTTACATCAATTCATTTGTAAATGTGATGTGAAAAAAAAAATTATGACTTAATTGTGATTTGCACAAAAGAAGATTGCAGTGAATAAAATGTATTAATTTATTTTTGGTCTACTTGGTGCTGAAACAACTCACATAAGAGCATAAAGAGAAGCCTTTGGATATCTGCTAAACAATTTTGATACTCTAAGGAAGGTGAAAGTTTCTTAAAGAGAATAATTACTGGTGACGAGACACGGATTCATCACTACGAACCTGAGCGTAAACGGCAGAGTACGAAAGGGAAACATTCTTAATCATCGACCGAGAAAAAGTTAAAAAATCAACCATCAGCTGGAAAATTCATTAATGTTTATAGTTTTCTGGGATTCTCATGGGCCAAAAGTATTGGAACACCATGAGGAAAAAGGTTCAACTATGCTCGTTACAGTGAGACGCTTTTTGAAGTGCTGAAGCCTGATATCCGAGGGAGTCGTGATCTCGTGTGACGATGCACGTCCGCACACTTCTGCTCACACTATCGACACTCTACAAAAAACTTGTTTTTGAGGTGTTAAACCGTCCTCCCTATAGTCCTGATCTCGCTCCATCAGACTTTCACCCATTTGGTCCCCTGAAAGCAGTCCTACCAGGGTGAAGATACACTTCTGATGAAAAAGTTGGCTCGCAGCTCAGCCTAAAACTTTTTTTAATGAGGGATACGGAAGCTTGTCGACAGATGGACAAAGAGTACTGAAAAACATGGATATTATACAAAAATATTATGTAACAGACTTTTCTAAAAGTTGATTAAAATAAATCCTACAGCCGGAGTGCGGATCATTTATGACTCACCTTTGTAGAAACTGATGAGGATCTGTTGACCAGGAGCTGTACTTTATATGTTTTGTGCAGGCGTACCAAAGGTTATGAATAATAAGATTGTACTTTATTTATTTATTTATTTATTTATTTATTTTCGGCGATATAGACTTTAAATCATGTAACTACACTTCTTTTCATTATTTGAATTTATGTAGCATTTACAGTATATGTATATATTTTTTACTACTGTATGTGTTCTTGCTATATGTCTGGCTCCTTGCATCTGAAATGAACTTCCATTCCTTTGTGCTTGTTTTTATTGAATGACGTCACTGATTTCATCAAACTCTCTGGCATTAGTTTTTTTCTTCTAATGGCCTGAATCATAGGACCACCCCTAACAAGAGCAGGCGATTAAGCTTTGACAGTCATACGACATAAGGATTGTAATATTGCTTTTTTCAGTCAGGTCTGTGGACTAACCTGGAAGCTGCTGTGCACTGTCCTTATTAGGCATGCTTCGTACCGTATACATACTGTGCTTTAACCCTTATGTCACGGACGGGGGAATGCATGCAGATAACCAAAGCATGACCTGATCGAGCAATGGCAGCTCAATCCAAATGGGGGAATGAATGAACAAACGAATGAATGAATGTATAGATAATGAAATGCAATCTCTTTTCATTTGTAATGCAGTATTCACTATTAAAAAGAGCCTCGAAATGACTGAAGCGACTTGCATCTGGTAGTGTTTATTTTCGTTACTAACCAAGCTTTGTTTATCCTTTTGTCCTTTAGTCTTACCAACCAGTGAACCTTTCCTATGGATGATACTAGAGATGAAGGGGGAAAAATTGTTTACGTGTTGTAATTCTTTTGAATATTATTTTTTTAAATCATGTTTTAATTTCTAAGGGCAGCACTGTGGCATAGTGGTTAGCACTGTGGCCTCGAATTCCAGGGTCAGGCATTTGATTCCCACCTCGGGTCTGTGGGTGTGTCCTTCCGATGCTTGGTGGGTTTCCTGCTATGGATTGGCAACCCGTCCAGGGTGAACCCCGCCTTATAACCCGAGTCCCCTAGGATAGGCTCCAGGGCCCATATTGACAAAGCTTCTTAGAATTCTCTCAGAGAGCTCCTACCCAAGCGTAAAAATTCCTAACTGGGAGTCCTAGAATAAAAGTGATTTAGGAAACTTCTCAGAGAAACCCTGAGTAAGGAAAATACAAAAAACCTTTATCTTAGTGAGGAGGTGTGGTTGACCTCGTCCAGCAATTCAAGGACTATGATTGGTTGATACAGATTTTATTACTTGTGATCCATTTCAGATTGGTGGGAGCAAAATAGTTCAGCTTTTACCAGTTTACATGATTGCAGGACCGTTTATTTAAGTTGCACTTTTGGATGGTATGTAGCCAACAATCCATGAGAGATGTAAGAAAGTAAAAGGACAAGAAAACCAAATTGGACAGAAGAGCAGTACTTTTAGCTTTACTTTCAGTGTTTGTAGAATATTTCTTCTTTGCGCCATTTCGTCCTCTGCTATAGAAACTTTTAAGCCTCTTAAAAGTCCTCCTCTCTACTCTTAACAATTTTTACCTTAGGAGCTGTTTTTAGGGCAAAGATGTTTAATTAATAATTTTTATCTTAATTAGGATTTAGTCCTAAATTTGGGGAGAAATTCTAAGAAAATTTCATAATTCTAAGAATTTTCCTAGAATTTCATCACTAGGAGCAATTTTTAGGCTTAAGAAGCTTTGTGAATAGCTCCTGTTATCCTGTACATGAATCCTGTGTGGTGAAAAATAATATAAAATCTCGCAACAGGCAAATCCGCAGGCAACCACACTGCGGGTAATCAGGAGAAACGTGTGCAGAAATTAGCTTACACCAGGTATGAGAGCAAGTCGCTCCGGTATAGGGGAAAACTGAAAAGAATAGACACTATACTAAAAGAATCGTAACCTAGGTATCATGATAATGTCTTATCGGGTAGCCACTTGTGATTCCTGTCCCTATTTGATACCGTCGTTGTCCTTGCAAATACAGTTGGACGGAATTCTAGATGACCAGCTCAGATTTCCTGGCTGCGTTATATTAACCCAAAGGTCCTACTGTACACACTCCTCCAGGGGCGGACTGGCCATCTGGAGCACCGGGAGTTTTCCCGGTGGGCCGCTGGCCAATGTGGGCCGGCCCAGTCA
>JAOTQY010000031.1:9159948-9181858 GCA_026413445.1 Dolichallabes microphthalmus
GTCTGGGCATCCCTGCTGAAGCTGCTGCCCCCGCGACCCGACCTCGGATAAGCGGAAGAAAATGGATGGATGGATGGATGGATGGATAGATTTAGGACCTTGAGGCAGATATATAGATGGATGGTGCTAAATAATAATCCATCGTCTGTATGTTTGTGTGTGTAGATGGTTGGCAGTCCCGCAGCATGAATGACGGATTGAGGAACGGCGATACGAGCAACTCTACTCTGACATCTAAAGGTTATCGGAGTGTTCGTCCCAACCTGCAGGACAAGAGCAGTCCTGTCCCGGTAAACTCCTACAACATACTCCACTCTCCACTCTAGCTGAACCTGTTAAAGAGAAAATACCATGATCAGATGTTATAATGGATGATCACAAGCTTTGACTACTGAGTTGACTTGTTGTGGCGGTCAGTCGACAGCTTATACCTGGAAGCAGGTCCGGTTCGAGTTGGAAAGTTAGGATTTTGGTGTTCGGTAGTACCCGTCTCATACCCAGCATTCCTCTGCTTCACACAGCATGACCATCTTTTATGTGACATTTTTATGTGTTAATCTGTAAAGCAGCAGGATTGTCCATTTTTTACAGCCTGTACATGTAAATAACAGGCCACAAATTTAACGATCTTATCATTAATTCAGGAAGAACATTCTTGCCTCTGATTAAAGATCATTTCCACTCATACTGCCATAACGTTGTACTTTTTTTTCCCTTTTGTCTGATTGGCTCCCCTGTGTGTCAATCAGGTGCCGCTCCCACCCCCTCGGAGAGAGAGCTATCACATGACCCCTAACCCTCCACCTTATAGCTCGCTCGTTAACTCCGCTTCCTACAACATCAAATCCAGCTCATCTTCGGCCTACTCATATTCCGAGACTACACACGCTACAACCACCAGCTCAGATATCCCCCCAGAGGCTAATGCTAATGCTAATGCTAACAGCTTTATTAGCCAGCTCCTGGAACGCAAGGTGTCATCTCTGAAACTTGCTAACGAAGGATCTAACTCGCTCACCCCTAATGCTATAACCAGTGCAGATATAACCAATGACGCTAACACCAATCAGCCTTGGGCTAATACTAACATGGCAAAGGTCATGAACCCTCCTTCACCTGATAGTCCTCCATCTCCACCACCACGTACATACTCCAAATCCCCTGCTACACACACAGCCTCTCTCTCCATTCAGATAGCTCCTAAAGATTCAGAATACCGTCTTGAATCTGGACTTCATTCAGGATTTGGATCCGAAAAGCAGGACGCTGCAGAGCCAAGCCCCAAAGTGCCACCAAGACCAGCGGCCCATGTGGTGGTATTGCATTTATTTGGCTTCAGATCAGCTTCACTTTTCGCCTAATTAGTCTTTTTCTAATCCACAGTTTTTTCCCCTTTTTATCAAGAACGATGGAAGAATCTAACAAAAGTTGTCTGTTGCATACACTCTTTGAAAAAAAGGTTTCATCTTGCACCTTAAAGAATTCTTTACATTTTCCTTTTGGGGATCAGTTTCTCATCAAAAGAAGTTCTGGTTCAAATTCTGTGTATCCTTATGTTAGAACTTTTGAGAGTTCTATATAGAGCCTTACACCAGAGGGTTTACCTTTAAGAAGGTTGTCAGAGTTCTTTTAGAGAGTCAGAACTGTTAATCGTACAAATACTGTAAACTTTATCATTTCCACTGTAAGGGTATATTCTTGATGTCAAATCCTTTGTCAAATTTCCCCTTGGGTTATGTCATGGATCCTCGAAGGTTCTATCTAGAACAGTTGGTTTCCCCTTCAAAAAAGATAGTAGAGCCCTTTTAGAGATCTAGAAAACCTTGGCCATTCAAAGAAATCTTGATGAACCCTTTTTCCTTAGAGTATTTTTACTCTTGAATCCTCAGGAACACCTGTCAAATGATTTTTTTTCCTCCTACAGCTGGTTTCCCTGTTCAGTCTGCTAACATGGTACAACCAGTCTTTCCCACACAGTATTTCACATCCTGGCATGCTGGCATGGTTGCTCTAATCTTTTCTTAGTCCCTCCTTTCATCCTTTTTGCCTTCCGTTAGCGTGATGTATCCCCACCAAGAGGTACCACCGATTTTGGGTCTGGGTCATTATTTGGCGGTACACGTCAGGACTCACCTGATATCCTGTCCGGGCCGAATGCTTCGTCGCGATCCCTTTCAGCCTTGAGCCACTATTCATCGTCAACAGCTGTCCTTGAAGAACTGCAGATCTGCGCTGGGGACTCACCCGATGCCACGCCTACCCCATCCCCCACACTCAGCCACGCCTCTGTTTGCCCTGACGATGTCCCTGCACCCACTGCCTCAGCAACGGCTGCTGATACTAACGTAACTATCACGCAGCCACGCCCCCTTCACGCAGATCTCTCATCTGTTTGCTTTGTCTGGTTTTGGTAATGTTGCAAAATCTCTGTTTGTTTGTCTTTCCCTCTAGGCTTGTTAGCATGTGTACTAAATGTTGCTGTAAACGCAGGTGGTCTTGGTCCATCTGTTAAACTTGTGGTGTCACCATTTTCCGAGGTTTTTGTGTGTTTGTCTGAAATGTATATGTTTGATACATTTTCTGAAATAACCTTTAGTCTCAGACTTGGACATTTGAATATCTAACCACAGCATACTGACCAGTCATTGTTTAAACGTCACAGTGTTCTAACTTTCATGTGTATGTCCCCTGTATATATCCCAACCACACTTACCAAGCAAAAGTGTATGTATAACATCATGTTATGTCTCTTCTTGCTATGCTAACACAGTTGTCCTAGACGAGTATCTGTACAGTTCAGTTTCTTATAGATGGGTTGTGTTCACAGGGTCAACTGGCGGTTAATGGAAGTGCGCATTCACAGAGGCCATTCTCTCCTCCTGTGCAACGTCCTCCACCACCAGTCTTTAGTCACGGACTCGAGCAGTTTCAGCACACGAGACACTCAGGTGAGTTCATTTTCTGTAGGACAGCGCTTCATTGTTGTGGTGAAACTGCTTGTAGGTTTTCCAGTAGGTAAATGTATTGATTCGGTGAACATCTTGTGTTAGCTAGTTAGAAAGCTATTTTGGTCACGGTAAGGGGAATTAAGAATCTAGCGAGGTAGTAATTAGCAATTGCTGTTTGCCACCAATAGGCGTTTGCCATCAAGGTAGCGAAATTGACCATGATTTTTGGGTGGGGCTCGCAGGAAGTGGGGTACAATGACACTAGCTAACTATGGGATGGGCTTTTGAGCTCTTTTATTAGTTGCTGCTTCGAAGATTTGTGATTGTATGGAGTACTTTGCAGAACTTGACACATGGCCAGATTACCCGCTAGCTTATCCAAGTTCCCTTTTTGATTTTGAAGTTTTACATTGGAGGCAAGTTTGTCCTCATCAACTTGGTTGAATATAACAAATTCTTTGAATTCTTGCAGTTCTTTGGTTATAGGATATCATGGGTTTCTACCTTTGTTTGGCTTCATTGACCTTTATGTTAAATAATCGGCGAGGTTGCCATGGCTAAAGTCTACTTTAGCTAGAATTTTTCCCATTTAATATAAAGTTGGTGGGGCTAATGATTGGGTGACACTTAAAAATTTAATAATAGTGTATCACTTGCCCCACCCACACAGTATTATAACATTTAGCTTTTCCTGTTTAATGGTTCTCTTCCAGTCTAATTGAAAGGCAATCTTAAATAATTAGATAGTAATTAATAATTAGTTTGTAAGGGACACTTCATCTGTCAAATAAGTGACACTGGAACATGTTGATGGAACACGTGATCATTTCAGAAGACGTTCATCATTTCAGCTCCTATCATATCGATCGAGCTCTGGATTTTTGATGTCTAACTAATGGCTATGTGATGTAGGCGGCTCATTAGCAGCAGTGCCGGTGCCCCAGCTCTCACATTTGCAGCCATTAAAAAAGACTGGAGCAATCAATATCTGAGTGGAATGGAGACGGACTGGAAGCCACCAGGTTCTCCTGCCAGGATTTCGGAGTGCCTCAGATGTTGACGGTGCAGATTTGAGCCTGGAAGCTAACAGTTTGTTTATGCTGTGTGCCTGTATTTTATGCTTTAGTCAGGATTTCTGCTCATTTGAATCAGGTGCAGCTAAAATCAGTGTCATTTAGGAATTCAGTTTCGCTTTGTTCGGTTTATAATCCTTCTGTCTTCTCATCTTTCTCTGCGTGTTTGGTCTCCTTTGCTGATGCTCCTTCTCTCTCTCTCTTGCAGTTTGTATGCCTGTTTCTGATCACCATCATTTTTCTCTCTATTCAGTCTCTCCGACGCTCTTTCTGTCTACCTCTCTGTCTGTCGTACTGAATCTATCTATCCTGCTGTATTTCTTCTAATAGTCTTTACCGCTGCATATTTTCTATCTAACTCTTGCTGTCTGTCTGACAGAAGGTTCAGAGTCAGGACGGAGGAAGGTGCTGTCGGTGGGTGAGGCGTTATTCAGCAGCGTGACTCCTGTGGCTCGTTTCTCAGAGGAGGAAAAGAAAGTTTCAGTAATCAAAGCACCTCATTACGAGGGCATCGGACCCGTGGATGATTCGGGCCTCCCTCTGGCTATCCGCACAGTGAGTGATATTAGATTCGTGTGGGTGTAAGAGTGGGCTCAAAGAGTGCATCAGGGTGGACCTAAAGGGTGGGCATCAGGGTGGACCTAGAGTGTTGACATAAGAGTGGGCTCAAAGAGTGCATCAGGGTGGACCTAAAGGGCAGGCAATCAGGGTGGACCTAAAGGGTGGGCATCAGGGTGGGCCCAAAGTGTGCAAATCAGGGTGGACCTAAAGGGTGGGCAATCAGGGTGGACCTAAAGGGAGGGCATCAGGGTGGACCTAAAGGGTTGGTGTCAGGGTGGGCCCAAAGGGTGCGCATCAGGGTGGACCCAAAGGGTGCGCATCAGGGTGGGCCAAAAGGGTGGACCTAAAGGGAGGGCATCAGGGTGGACCTAAAGGGTGGGCATCAGGGTGGTCCAAAAAGGTGGGCATCAGGGTGGACCTAAATGGTGGGCAATCAGGGTGGACCTAACGGGTGGGCATCAAGGTGGACCTAAAGGGTTGGCGTCAGGGTGGGCCCAAAGTGTGCACATCAGGATGGGCCAAAAGCGTGGGCCCAGGTGCTCCCAGGATGGTTATAATGGTGGGTGTCAGGGTATATCGTCCAGTTAAGCAGTTGTGTGTGAATTAAATTCAGTTCATTTCTCTTTATTTTATTATTTGATTTATTTGGAAATCAGAGTGGGCATCAGGCATCAGGGTGGGTGTCAGGATGGGCACTGTGAATGAATCCAGAAATTATATATATATATAGAGAGAGTGCACTCTTTGTTTGAAAGCACCATATTGACTTGCTGACATCCTCAGATATTCTCATCATGTTACTCTTTACTACAGCAAAGCTGCTTTATTCTCACACACACACACACACACACACACACACACACACACACACACACACACAGCACTGGTATGCAGATATCCCTCTGTAAGTAATAAAAATATTATGAACTGTATGTGTGTGTGTGTGTGTGTGTGTGTCTACAGACTGTAGACAGGCCTAAGGATTGGTACAAGACCATGTTCAAACAGATCCATATGGTGCATAAAGCAGGTGAGTTCTTTAAACCTGTGTGTGTGTGTGTGTGTGTGTGTGTGTGTGTGTTTATTTTTAATAAAAATTTTCCATGATGCTCTTCACAGATGATGACTATGCAGACACATATGGTGCTACCTACGCTGTAGTGAATAACGGTACGTGCCGCAAGAAAATCGCTGCATTTGATTGGCTGCACATTCCGGGTGTAAAAGTGGATTTGTATTTGTTTGTTTGTTTGTTTGTTTATTTTTAACGGATCAACTTTGTCTCTCAGAGAACTTCGACCCTGTCCACGCCCACCCACCACCTCGGACACACACGTACCGGCCTCTGTCCCGGAATTCCATCGAGCCCAGCAGAGCCCCGCCCCCTCGAGAGCCCAGCCCTGTACCGCCCCCTCCCCCACCCATGCCCTCGCTCCTGCAGCTCCGCTCGCAAGACCTCGACCGAGAGAAAGAGCATCCGCACGATCCGTAAGACTTCCCCTCAGTCGCGCTACAGGAAAGACGACATGATGATATGAGAGAGAGAGAGAGATCATTATTTCCTAACTCATGTTCTCCCTTTAAATCTCGACTTCTTATTTTCTTTTATCTTCTTAATGTCTCTCTCTCTCTCATTATTTCTCAATGTGTTTCTAATGTCCCTCACACACACACATTAGTTCAAAATTTCTCTCTCTTTCACGCTTGTTTCTCTCACTTTCTCTCTCTTTGTCACTTTCTCTTATTCTCCCTGTCTCTGTCTCTTTAAATTGTTCTCACTGCCTCATCATTGCTCTCTCCTGTTATTTCTCAATGTCTCTCTCTCTCTCTCTCTAAGAAACGAATGGAGTCCTCCGGATCGTAAAGTGGACACGCGGCGGTATCGCGCCGAGCCACGTAGCATCTTCGAGTACGAGCCGGGGAAGTCCTCTATCCTGGAGCACGAGAGGCCGGTGAGCTGCAGTCACTCTGTCTCGTGTAGCTGTAGCGTTTAGACATCGCTTAACACACGTGTTTATCCGTGCGTCTTTCAGTCGGATGTCGTTTCAGATTAGCTAGCCGGTTAAACCGTCAGTCGCTCGCGTTGGAGAGTGTTAGCTAAAGACAGCAAAGCTAGATTAAAGTAAAAGTAAGTTAAATGATTAACTAAACAAAGTATCTATTAGAGCTAGCAATCAGGACTTGCTGTACATTCCAGAGCTATTAACGCATTAGCTACGCTTAAACTGATAAATAGCTAGCTAGCTTAGCAGTCGCTAATAAAGTACTGTTATAATTCTGTTTCCGTGTGAAGCAGTCAAAGTGTGTGTGTGTGTGTGTGTGTGTGTGTGTGTATGTGTTTAAAAAGTGACTAGCGCAGCGTTTCTTTTTCCTCATAGCGCTTCGCCGCTAGCCAGCTCAGCAGTTTGTAACAGGCGCGAGACAGCGAGGTGAGCCAGGCGATCGTAAAAACTACATTTCCCATGGGGCTTTGAGCTTAGACGCTGAATCACTGCTCCATGTGGAGTTAAAAGGGGGAAGAATAACAGCAGGAAGAAATTCAGTAGTCGTAATGTCAGACTGTTAGCGCTCCAGAGAGAGAGAGAGATACTCAGTGTCACACTTTGCTGCCACCTACTGGAGCCAAGGTGAAGTATACAGTAAATTTCATACATAAACTGACTTTATTTCATCGTTGAATAGAAATCATTCAACATTTAAGTGTTTTTAGGTAATTTCCATGCTGTTTGTTTGTGTACGTGTGTGTGTGTGTGTGTGTGTGTGTGAACATCTGATCTGTTGTTTCTTTCCCATTCTTTCCTCCTCATGCTCTGTGAACTGGTGCGGTCCTCTTAACGCTTTTCCATCTCTCTGTCTCCTTCTCATCGCTCCGTGCCGCAGAGTTTTGCTTTAGAAGCAGATGAGATAGATTTAGAGAACGAGCCTTGGTTTAAGTTCTTTTCAGAGCTGGAGTTTGGCCGGCCGGTAAGTGAAACGCAGAGGGGGCTCGTGTGCGAGGGCTGCACTTTAGTGTGTGATTTAGCAGATATAGGTGTGTGTGTGTGAGAGAGAGATAATGTGTGTGTGTGTGTGTGTGTGTGTATGAGGTTGGCATGTGCCGATATTCAGCTTTCACATCACCACAGTAACCGTTTAGTCTGAAAATTAGCTTAATTATTTAAAAAATATATATATACTAATCAGTCCACCATGTTGGCGTCATGTCCCTGGTGAACAGAATCATGGGATTGGATAAACCTTTACTCAGTGGAGTGCGTGATCTTCGGCACATGCCAGGTGTGTGTCGCGTGGTCTTCAGTCCAGAGGTGTGCGCAGGATCGTAGTGCTTCTACTTGCACCTCTACCTCAATCACAACACTGCCAAATAACCAGATTCATTTTAACTGCGTTGCCAGATAGTTAGAAATTCACCATTTAAGGTTCAAATTTCAATATTTTTTATACAACTTATTTTATACCACTTATAAAAAACAACTTATACAGCAATTTGTTCCATCAGTCGGAAGTGGTCGGAAAGTTTTGTGTTTCAGGAATAGGCGGAGATTTCTTTACCCTAGCAGTGGGTGGAGTGCTTTTTGTCCCAGTAGGGGGTGGAGAGTCTATACATCTTGATGTTAGGCAGAGAGTTTAATCATTTCGGTAGTGGGTGGAGATTCTTTCTATCTCGATAGTGGGCGGAGATCTCTTTGTCCTGGTAGACGGCAGAGACTTCTTGGCCTCAGCAATGGACAGAGACTCCTTCGTCTCGGTAGTGGGCGGAGATTTTTTTGTCTCGGTAGTGGGCGGAGATTTTTTCTTCTTTGTAGTAGGCGGGAACTTTTTTGCCTCATCTTTAATTTCTCTGTCTCGGTAGTGGGCGGAGACTTCTTTGTCCTGGTATTCCACCTCATAATGAATCTTTGGCAGGGTTGCTGCTTTAAGACCACGCTACAGCTTGAGCTTTGTTTGTTTGTTTGTTTGTTTGTTTGCTTTTCACTTGTTTACTTGTTTGTGACTAATCAAGTAAACAAGCAGGAAGTTGCTGATGACTGACGCAGATAATCCAGACTTTAATCCTTGTGTGTATGGTACCAACCAGGACACACACAGTGTAGACGCTGACGCGCTCTGCTGTTCTGAAGTGTGTGATGGCACGGGACTGACACTTTGATATTAGCATCCCCTAGACTTACACTCTGTGTGTGTGTGTGTGTGTGTGTGTTTAGGTGTTTTGCTGCTATGCTCTAATTCTGTTGCTTTCTCCACATGTTCCCTTTTCCCCATGGTGCACCTGCTTCTCCACCTCATCTCCACTCCTCCTCCTCCTCTCTTCTCCTCCGTGCCGCTCCGCTCGGCCGTCTAGCCTCCTAAAAAGAGGCTGGATTACACGCCTGACTGCTCCACCCACTCCCGCGCCCAGGTAATAACACCCACTCCCTCCCTCCTTCCACCCATCTATGCATCATCTCTCTATCTACATCTGGTGTATTTCCCATCACATCCCATCTCTTTTTGCTATCTAGAATCCAGTCTTTTTCTCCACCCTGTTCTTTAATCAATTATCTCCCGCCGTCCTTCTTTTTTTTCTGCTTATCACTTTATTAAAACCTTCCTTTCTTTTCAAATTGTCGATTTATATTTTAATTGTGCCAGCACTCCGTCTCTGTTGATCATTTTTTCCCATTCAGCCATCTGTCCATCATCCATTGATTTTATGCCCAATATTTTCTCTCATCAATCCAACCATGAATTCAAATTCAAATTTTAGATTTCAATCATTCAAATTCAAATAATAATAAAATCAAGTAAATCAATCAAAAAGTATTGATCAAATTCAAATTTTATTTGATCCATCAATCATTTCAATAATCCATACGTCAATCAATTTCACATTAATTCATCTCTTCTTTTTTCCCTATCAGTTCTGTTATTCTGTTTATCTACTCACCAACCTTCTGTCCTTTTCTTATCCATCCATCTACCCATACATCCATACATACATATATTTGATCAATCTTTGATCAATCATCCACTGATATTCTGCACAATATTTAGTTCCATCCATCCATCCATCTATCCAGGAATTTCTCCACTAATCAATCCATCCATCCATCTCTTCACCATTCCATCAATTTTTACATCCATCCATCCATCCATCCATCCATCCACCCATTTCTCCTTCAATCCATTCAGCAATTTTTCTATTCTTCCATCCATCCTCCATTTCAGTAATCCATCCATTAATTAGTCTAACCATCCATCCATTTATCCCTCTTTTTTCTCTCTCTCTTTTTTATCTACTCACCAGCCTCCTTTTTCTTACCAATCCATCCATACATATCTAGGGTTAGGGTATCATTGATCAATTTCCATCCATTTATCTATCAATCATCCATTGATTTCATGCTCAATATTTTGTTCATCTTCATCCATCCATCCATCCATTAATCTGTCTGTATCTATCTATTTGCTTTCTTTCTCTATCTAACTTTGGTCCATTACTGGTCTCTTCTTATTTCATCATATTCTTCTATAAATTAGTCAGGTCATGGTTGCACTTCTGACTTTTGCTTTCTTGTCTCCAAACCTCCACCCTTCTATCTATCCATCCTTCCATCCTCAGCTCTTCTCTTTTTGCTAACACTCCTCTTGTCTTCTTTAGCCTCAAGGTTTTTTTTTTTTTTTTTTTTTTAAAGAACAATCTTGAACCGAATGTGATGTACAGTCTTGCACACTGGCTTTCCTTTAAATTTCCCTTTTTTTAATGTATAAATTCTTTCAGTAAAATGATTCCAGTGCACATGCTAATACATTCAAATATTTATCTATTCTGCAAAACGATTAGCCAGCAGAATCCTTGACAAGCTCTGCGTATCTCACCAGCTCTTTCATTCACACCGATCACAGTGCATTGTGGGTAGTCTGGAGCTCCCCGGATCAATGCGATGCTCATTGGTGAAATTCAGGGAGGAGGAGCGACTCTTGAAGGACACCGTGGATCATCATGCTCAGCCGCCACGTGTTTTTTTTTTCTTCTTCTTCAATAATCATGCGTATGCAGCACGTCATTTCTTTATGAACTGTGAGAGGTTACCGTGGACACCTTAAGACATTCTCTCTGTCCTTCTTAAAGCGGGTCAAAGGTCATCATTGCAGCATTGTAAGCAGGGAAAGGGGGGGGGTGGAACTATTGTGAGATGCAGCTGCCCGTATGGAGAGGGGGGAAGGTTTTAAGCGTCGCACGAGGGCTGCAAAGCAACGTCAGGGCTTCTTTTGTTTGCGCGCATCTCACTCCTGTCTTCTTCTTTTTTTAGACATCTCTCTGTCTTTCATCCTCCGAGCGACCAGAAGACACCTCCAGGTGAGTCTTATTGTCTTGTGTGTATCCATCGAAATACTAACCGTCAAGTTCTCCGCACAATTTTGAGTATGTTGGCGTTTGTGCACTAATTTGTAAGTGCATGACAAATTTATAACACGAGTGTGCCTGTGTGTGGGTGTGTGTGTGTGTATGGCTGAGTGCCGTGTCCATGACATCCTGCTGTTCTCGTTTCATCTCAGCTCAGCTCATTAAGAACTTTATTTGCGTTACCTCATTGCGGAGGGAACGCTTCCTGCGGTGCTGCTGGAGTGGTGTGTGTAAAAATTACACCGGGGCTTTTAGGGATGCTATAAGATTATAACGCCTTACTGAAAGACTATAAGCTTTAGTGCAACCAGAGCACTAAAAAGGAACAGTTTTGTATTTTTTAGGATTAAAGTAGGGATGTACCAGTAATGGGTATGGATCCGATACCGTGCTCATTGCTTAGAACCGTCCTCGTAAGGTTGTTCCAATACTATTGCACCCGACAGCACTTTAATGCAGAGCCAGCTCTCGGTCTCGCTACACAAATTGCCCCTCCTCACCCTCGTGTCGAAGCAGGTTCAGTGAAGTGGAACTATCTTTGTAGTCATGAAACAAACATATTTTAATATTAAACAAAGATTTTAAATGATAATGTAATTATTATGTTATTAAGGGACAAAAGCTCCCCAAACCTCCCTGCCTTGTGTGAGAAAGTAATTCACAAATGGTGATTCAGCAGTGGTGATCCTTCCCAAGAGCACAACGACGACTTGTCCAGGAGCTCATTAAAGAACCCAGAAGAACATCTACAGACCTGCAGGCCTCACTTGCTCTCACTGTGTTTATGATTCAACAATAAGAAAGAGACCGGGGACAAAAATGGCATCCATGGGAGAGTTCCAAGGTGAAAGTCACTGCTGACCAAAAATAATACAAAGGCTCGCCTCACATTGTCCAAAAAAATATCTGGATTATCACCACGACTTTTGGGCAAATATTCTGTGGACTGATGAGACAAAAGTTGAACTTTTTGGAAGGTTTGTGTCCCGTTAGCAGCATTTTATTAAAAGAACATCACACCAACAGTCAGACATGGTGGTGGTAGCATGATTGTCTGGGGCTTTGCAGCTTCGGTACCTGGACGACTCGCCATGATTGATGGAACCATGCTCTAACAGAAGATCCTGAAGGAGAATGTCCGGTCGTCAGTTCCTGACCTCATGCTGCAGTTAGTTCACCTCTGAATGGCTCAAATAAAACAAAATGTAGGTTTTGCAGTGGCCTAGTCAATGTCCGGGCTTAAATCCGATTGAGATCCTTAAACTGGCTGCTCACGCTCGAAAACCCTCCAATGTGGCTGAATTCAAGCAATTCTGTAAAGAAGATCGGGCCATAATACCTCCACAGCAGTGTGATAGACTCAGTTCTACTTATCGCAAACGCTTGATTGCGGTTGTTGTCCCAAGGGAGGCACAAACAGTTATTAGTTTTAGGGGCAATTTCTTTTTCCAGTTTTTTTTTTCCTTAATAGATGAAATCATCATTTAAAGTCTACATCTTGTATTTTCTTTGGTTATGTTTGTGTAATATTAAAATTTGTTTGATTATCTCAATCATTTAAATGTGACAAATATGCAAAAGAATAAAAAATCATGAAAGCGCAAATGTGAGGAAAAAAGAAGGACTCAAAAGAGCTAATGAATGAAAAGGGGGAAGCTTCCCGACCAATAATTACATAGTTTTTTCTGCTAATTATAATGATCAGATATGTAATTGTACATGGCTTTTTCAGTAACACAATTGCATGTAATAAAACATTACTTTTCCTTAGCCTAAAAACAAGGCCAAAGGTTAAGCAGATCAGAAGGACTGATATGAGGTTTTTCAGAAAGTGGTACTTTACACATCAAGCAGTTTTGGGGTTCACACACTAGTGAAGCAGTAGTGCGTGTATTTGATGATACACTTACAACTATTTGAAATGTAGCCAGGGACTAATTTGCTGGCTACATTTGGTATCAGGGTCCTGGCCACTAGGTGGCAGTCAACAAGCATGGACAGTCCATCTACTATCCAGCTGTCTGCACTTTCATCCTTTTCTCCTCTTCACATCATCCATGCATCCTGCCATTATATATTTTTTTCCATTCAACCATTTATCCAAACATTGACGACATCTCCATCATCCACTGATTTTCTGCCTAACATTTTATTCTATTTATTTATCCATCCATCCATCCATCCATCCATCCATCCATTCAGCAATCTTTCCAACCATCCATCAATTCATTCAGTAAACCATTCATTCATCCCTCCATCAATATAACCATCATTTTTCTGCTTAATATTTTGTTCCATCCATCCAACCATCCATCCATCCATCCATCGATTCATCAATCTTTTCTTTCAGAAATCCATCAATCCATCCATCACTTCTTTTAGCAATGCAACCATCCATCTGTCCATCCATCCACATCTGTCCATCAATTTCTGCCCAATATCTTGTTCCATCCATCAACACATCCATCTCTTTTCCATCTGCATAACCTGGGGACAGCTTACCCACTGCAACCAGTTGGGTATTTTATAGAGGACTTGGCCACTAGGGGGCCTTAGATGAGCATAGCCTTAAAAGGAATGATAGACTAATTGGCTGTAATGCTAAGCAATTAATAATAGTTATAAATATTCGTGTTGGGCCCTGAATATGTAAAAAGTAAACAGACAGGTAGGTCCAGTTTGGATAAGCTAGATAAGCAGATTAAACAAACAAACAAAAAAAACATGGAAGCAGTCATTTTCCTAATGAGTCAGATTAAGATGAACTCGAAACAAAAAATAGGCTAAATAAACATCAGCTGCTGTGCACGGAGTCTGAATTTGTTAAAGATCTAGTACAAGATAGTAAAAATCAACAAAGCATTTTAGTGATGTTCTGGTATCTTTGGTGCCACCAGTGACTACAGGAAGAGACGAAAGTCGGAGCCATTTGTCACTCAGCAGAGCGCAGGAAGTGAGCAGAATGCTGTTCCAGCCTCTAGACTCGAGCCCTACAAATCGAACAGTCTGAAGAAACCTTCTGCACGTTCCTCACCTTCCTCTCCAGCAAAAGCAAAAGGTACAGGCACACACAATCAACGGGCGGCCTAACATTTAACAATTAACATTTCTTCTGTCATTTGCACCACACTTTCTTGCATACTGTATGTGTTTATGATCTCGCTGTCTCTTCTTCTCAAATGTTCTTATAACCGCACTAACTCTCTCTTTCTAACTGTTGAACCTATTAACTTCTGCTCCTATCTCCTCTCTTTTGGCATGCCGCATTTGCTGCCTCTGCAGCTGGAGGCACTTGCGAGTCTCTCTCTCCATCAGTGAGCTCCCCAGGTATGGACCACGTGTCCTCCCAATTTTCCTCTGACACCCTCTCCCTCTCCACATCCACCCTGCGCAGCTCCAAGCAATCTATCAGCTTCAAAAATGGTTGGCAGGTGTGCCAGAAGGACAGTGCTGAAACCTGGAGCAGCGTGGACGATGAGGAAGCAGGCACATCCTCGCCTTGCCTCAAGTCTCGCAGCTATGACGACTTGCTCTCGGACAGTAATGTCGGAATAAATGGCAATCGCTCAGAAAGTGTCGGATCTCTGCTTGTTGAAGGTGGAACGCGTCAACAACAGACACAAGCGAAGAGTCTTAATTCATCCCCGAGAGCACGGCGGCATCATCGTCGCAAAATGGCCCACGATACCCCAGGATTCCTGCAGCTTTACAAGACGATGCATCACATTGACAGGGAACAGCTTCTGCCCTCAGAAGTGATGTGTTCTGTCCGTGCCCGCATCCTGGAACTTGAGCGACAACAGCAGCAGCAGCGGAAGAGCCTCCATTCATGGACAGCATTAGGGCAGGAAGTACCACAGAGCATGGTGCCAAATCGGATCTCGGAGTACGAGCAGCTGATCCAAAAGTCTAAGTCAATGCCAGACCTTGGTGAAGATAACACTCCATCAGGCACCACTACGCCAGGGTCTTCTCGAGCCAGCAGTTGCCCCAAGCGCCGCTTCTCAGTGGAGTCGCTCCTGGAGGAAGAAGACCTTCCAGAAAGTGCGAGAAGCCCCCCAGAAGTTCAGCCGCGACCAGGTTCAGAAGATCGCAGCCTTGTTCCGGTGGTCAGGCAAAACCAGCAACAGCAACAGGACTGTTCGGACAGCGAGCAGGACGCTTGTGCCTCTGAACTGAGTGATTTCATTCAGATAGAAGGATCATCCCTTTGCAGTGAGAGCGACTTAGACCACTGCTCACTAGCATCGTCTGATAGCTTTTGCATTTCTGGACACCATCACCACCTTCACCACCTTCACCACCACCATCACCATGGACGCAGTCACCACAGCAGCCACCATCTCCACCAGAGTCTAGGCCAGAGTCAAGGCTACCACCACCGCCACCTCATCAGCTCCTGTAAGGGGCGTTGCCCAGCTTCCTACACTCGCTTCACCACTATGCTTAAGCATGAGAGAGCACAGCAAGAGAGCCGCACCACCATCACGCCTCCACTCGCTCCGCAATCACCCAGCGAATCAGGCCTTTCCAAACTGGCCTTTCTGGTCAGCCCGGTGCCTTTCCGCAAGAAGCGGGGTTCTTCACCAACCCAGCGACACCACAGTCGCTCAAGCCATCACAAATCAAAGACAGCAATGTATGAGGCTTTAGATGCTGCTCTACAGGACATTTATGACCATTTAAGGGCAGAGAAAGGGCTGGGAGCTGCTCGGTTGCCTGATGACAGCATTTTGCGTCGGCTACTGCAGGAGCTGCTCCCGGAAGTTCCCGAACGGAGCTCGTCACTGCGGGCTCGGCGGGGGACTTTCTCCCCTTCCCCCTCGCACCACTACCAGCCTTACCACAGTGCCTCCTACCAGCAGCCGCATCACGCAGATGCCTCCAACAACAACAACCAGCATACTAAAGCTAGCTCTAACGAACATTACTATTCAGGTGCAGCTGCGCTAACATTTCTACACTCGCTAAGAACCCTGTCGCCACAGTCGCACCGTCCCATTGTCATCCCCACAAACTCGCTGTGCTGGTGAATTTGAAACACTGCCTCTTCTCTGCTGGTTCAAAGGTTAAAAACAAAACAAAACATAGAGCCAATTCTAGTGTCCGTTCAGCTTTTCAGTCACGGGGTATAAACTATGTTTAGATCATGAATTTCGTGGAAAAGAGGCAAGAAAGCATGATTCATGTTTGGTCTGTTTGTTAAATGCATGATTTGTATCCATCAGTTTTTGCAGCTTTTCTTCCTTCACGTGAGGTGATGCATCTTGCATTCGTCAGTCGAAAAAACATATTTGATTCTATGTTGTTGTTTTTTTAATGTGTTATAGTGACCATTGTTTTATAATGTATGTTTTTTCCAGTTGCTTTAAAGACTTATTTAGGAGAAGAAGGTAACAATTTTGATAATTTTATTCGATTGTACCAAGGACGAGTCGTTTCATTAAGAGTTCGGTGCATACAGCGAAATGTGCTAAAGCAACGGAAAAAATAAATAATTCAATCCATTTCTACAATTTTTTATTTAAACCATAAATGAAATAAATACATTTGATTCTGCTTTGCAGTTGTTTTATCCCATCGTTAATTTTATTTTCCCTCACCAGTGATTCACCCTTTCTGATCATGCACCTCCGCCATGTTTGTATAATTTTTTTATTTTAATTTTTTTTATGGCAGGACCTCACTGCTTTTTTTTTCCTCCATTTTACAGATCAGGGCTCTGAAGCTGGTCGCCTCACATCTCAGAACAGAAAGCCTACTCCAGATCGAGAGGTAACTCCTTTAAATCTAAAGTTTTAGAACGCATCACAAAAGGCATACATTTGTCACTACTGCTGAATCACTGCACTTACTGTATATGCTCGATACTTCCTGGTCTCGTTACCCCTTTGTCTTCTGTCTCCTTGTTTTACAGAAATTATGGTTACGCCCCTAACAAACACACTTGTTGTAGTAGTCATCACTGTTTCCTCCCCCACATCTTACACCAAACGTATAAGACCCTAAATGTAAAAGCAATAATAAATCGAGCGTGCGTTATGACGCGCTCTCTGATTGTCTCCTAGGGTTCCTCTAAGCAGATGACATATCTCATATTATCTTCTCTTCTCCATCAGAGACAGTCTGCCAGGGCTATTTACGACTTCAGAGCTCAGACCGGCAAGTGAGTATGCTTTTAAAGCAAAACGGTACACGGATGCACTTCCGTTCCACAGTTATGACGTCATACCGTCCGGGCGGATCTCACGTCCGTTTGATGTTACGCTTGATGTGTTTTGCAGAGAGCTGTCCTTTAAGAAGGGCGATGCAATCAACATCGTCAGACAGATTGACAGCAACTGGTATGAGGGAGAGCACAGAGGACGCATTGGGATATTCCCTATTTCATATGTCGAGGTGTGTGTGTGTGTGTGTGTTTATTAAAATACTGCACATTTCCAAAAGTAAACAGTTTTTTGTTACTGTATTAAGTTTGGTGGTATGTCTGTGTCTTTCAGAAGGTGGTGTCTTCTGAGAGGAAGCAGCCGGTGCGTCCTCCTCCTCCAGCCCAGCTTCGGGAGATCGGAGAGGCCGTGGCTCGGTACAACTTTAACGCCGACACCAACGTGGAGCTTTCGCTCAGGAAGGTGAGACACATCTGACGTCCTATATTTCTGCAGACTCTTGGTAGATTAATTCTCAAGTACTATACAGTATGTTTGTGTTGCAGGGAGAAAGAGTGATCTTGCTAAGGAAAGTGGATAAGAACTGGTATGAAGGGAGGATCCCTGGCTCCAATAAGCAGGGGATTTTTCCTGTGTCGTACGTCGATGTCATCAAGGGATCCCCGACTAAAAGTCCAGGTCACCGTTTAGACGCCTACAAAGCGCAGAAGGTGAGGCTGTTTTCCAGCAGAAGGAGAATTACTTTTCTTTACTTTTCACTTTCTCATTCTTCTTCTTTTTGTGCTCCTCTATAAGCCCTCTGGCTCCACCCCTTACCCGTACCTTCAAGAGGTCACCAGTGAATGGCTTTCTCTCACTCTTTCTCCCAGTACCACTCCAGTTCCTCCCACTCCACCGCCCCTTCCCAGGAACATCCGCTATCCCAGTCCCCACCCGCGCACTCTTCCACCGCTCAGTCAAGTCTCAAATTCACCTCCACCTCCTCCTCTCATGGCCCCACCTCCTCTCTCAAACCTCACCTCTCACTTTTTAAACCGAGACCATTTTCCAACCACACAGTCTCTGATTTCGGATCAGAATCAAGAGCTGTACATTGTAGAAGCAGACGCCATCAGACATAAAACAGTGATTGCAGAACAGCATCACGACCGAGACCTATCGGCGCTCATGAACGATCCAAACCCCTACGACAAACTTCTGACGATGTTCCTCGCTAATCAGGTATCTCAGGAGACTGAACATCTGGCTGATGAACCTTCTAAATGTTGTGTGCTAGCATCACACGATAGGTTAACACGAAAGATTCCATGCCGAGAGTCCACGAGGCTGACCAGCCAATCAGAAACTCTGCCTGAGGACAAGGGGTTATACGGGACACCCTTAAGCATACTGAGTGACAGATTCCCAGACCCTGCCAGCCCAGTGACGGACAGCTATGGGGCGGGGTTTTCTAAGTTGTACATACAGGAAGAGGGCGATGAGCCAATCAGATCTTCTGTTTGCAATTCTGTACTCGATGTTCCTGCACAAGAGGTAGACCATACATTTACAGAATAGCAAGTGTTACAATAGTTTTCCTGTATGTTTGTATCATCTAGAGTTGGGATGGCAAGTAAACATCTCATTGTATTTCTCCCTGGTAGGCCGATCCCTCACCTCATGTCACATGTCTTCTCTCAAAGCCTGATCATTCTCCATCACCGGCCCCTTCTCCTCCTCCTCCTCATGCATCCTCCCCTATTTCCTCAACATGTAGTTCCTCCCTCCACCTTTCTCCTGCTTCCTCTCCTGTCCCCACGTCCCCATCCCCTGTACCGTCTCCTACATTTGAAGAGGACCCCTCCTCATCCCGTTGTTCCCCTCCTTCTTTTTTTCTTACCTCGCTTGCTAGTCCTCTTCATCCTCCCTGCTCCTCATCTTATACACACCTTCCTCTTTCTCCTCCTCCTTCTTCCTCCTCCTCCTTTTTCTCTCCCCCTGCCCGCTCTTTGTCTCCTCCCATTCCTTCCTCTCATCCTCCATTTTACCCATCACGGCAACCTCTCCTGCCCACCATCCCTGCCTCTCCACCGTCTTCTCCGGTCCCTCCCTCAGAGCCAACCACATCTCCCACACTTCCCCTCTCCTCTCCAGTTCCTCTCTCACAGCAAACCACATCTCCTACAGTTCCCCTCTACTCTCCGGCTCCTCTCTCAGAGCCAACCACATCTCCCATAATTCCTCAGTTCTCTCCTCGCCCTCCTCCTCTCCTCCCTTCCTTCACTCTTCATTCTAGCAGTAT
Organism: Dolichallabes microphthalmus; assembly: GCA_026413445.1. Lineage (NCBI taxonomy): Eukaryota > Metazoa > Chordata > Actinopteri > Siluriformes > Clariidae > Dolichallabes > Dolichallabes microphthalmus. The sequence continues at coordinate 9,179,367 of JAOTQY010000031.1, forward strand.
GTCTCCTCCATCTTCAGCTACTTCTCCTGCCCTCTCTTCCCCTCTGTTCTCCGGTGTCCCTGTATCTCACACTTCTCCATGTCTTCCTCCTGTCTCCATTCCTCCACTGTCCCCTCGGTCAAAGACACATTCTTCTCACGTCAAGGTAAAGCATAGCAAGTGTGCGCTAAGCGATGATGTGTGCAGCACTTACTGTGGGTTGCAGTTGCAGTGTGCGTGTGTGTTTTTTATTTTGAATTTATCTATCTATCTATCTATGGATGTAACCCTATTAACGTCAGATTCCTGCATTAGCATGGAGGTGACATTAAATAGAGCGTGTGTTTGTGTAAGTATACGTTTGATGCCAAGTTCCTGATATGAGCTGTGACTCTTGCAGACGGTTTATAGTCACGCAGCGGTAGTTGACGGGAAGCCGCCGCGCAGCCCTATTTCCACCAGGAGGCGCTGTTTATCGCCCTCCGTTTCTTCCAGTAGAGTGCGAAGGGTAGGACGGAGTGTGCCGTGACACTAGCAGAAGTGAAGGCTGGCAGATGTTGTCCTCTCTTAATGCCCTTTCTCCTGTTTGGAGTTTTCTGTGTGCATGAATCAGATGATGATGATGATGTTGATGATACTTGAGGATGAAAATGATGTCGCCGCTTTTGCATCTGTCTGTTTGTGGTTGCTGAACATGAGATTGAAGTGACTTCCTGTTCCAGAACAGTAACACAAATATGAGAAGTAATTGATCACATCTCGCCTTTCTGTCTTTTCTCTCGCTCTATCACTCTCTCTCTCTCTCTCTCTCTCTCTCTCTCTCGTTCAGAGGATGATGCAGGATACGCTTCATGGAGCCGGAGAGCCGTAAGTGACCTCATCGTCATTAGCAGCTTGTTAGTCAGGATTCTCATCCAGTCTTATTGTTTGCAGACAGCAGATCGACTGAACACACATCTTCTCTGCCGCAGGTTTCAGGTTGTGTATAACTATGTGCCCCGAAATGAAGACGAGTTGGAGCTGCGAGAGGGTGATGTGGTTGATGTGGTGGAGAAGTGCGATGACGGCTGGTTCGTAGGTGTGTCATACTTGATGTTTACTCATTGCAACATTGATTTTTAAAAGCAAGGCATTATTTTCACTGCCGAGGCTTGAGCAGCTAAAATACAAAAGTGAGATACGAATTCCCAGGCCTAATACTACAGTAGACATGACAAGATTGGCAAATAGACTAAACAAAGACTTGATCAAATTAGCTATGCCTTGAGTCGCCAGATCAAACGACACCAAGCAGATACTGGACATAAAAGCCATGACAAAAAGAGCTTGAGACAAAACAAAAATTTGCAAGGCATGGCTAAAAGGACTAAGAACAGATATTTCCCAAAACTAGACGTAGTAATAGCCAGGTAAGACTAGATATGTAATCCATAAAACAATAATGGAGCAAACAGGACGAGAGTAGACTAGACGAGAGAGCCAAAGCATAGCCTCTTTACCAAGATTAGCTAAAATTACCCAATCTAAGACTAGACGAGAGTCGCTAACGCAAGAATAGACAAGATTACTTAAACCAACACTAGCCAAAATTACCCAGACTAGACTAGACAAGATTTACCCAATCAAACTTGGCAAGATTAGTCAAACCAAGACTAGACAAGATCAGCTAAACCATTATTAGACAAGATTAGCCAAACTAAGACTAGATAATATTAACCAAACTTGATTAGGCACGATTAGCGAGATCAAGAATAGAGTATAGTTGCAAACAATGATGATCGGGCCCAAGCACCCTGCACCATCACCGCCTGGGTGCACCAGAAAGACAGTGGGCACAGTGAGCACATGCATTTAAACATCAGAGATATCTACATCATTATGAAAAAATATATAAGGATGTTATTTGCCACTTTTTATCCTAATGTCAGCCGAGTCTAACCTGTGTGCATTTGAAAAAGCATGTTGAAAAGCTTTACACTATGATGTCACTTAATGTGATGTCACTCTTGAAGTTAATACATTTAAAGCATCGTCATGGCTGAACCGTTTGGTTGGTGACGACCGTATAAATCCCCCAGGAGGAGTATATCAAAATCCATCGGATGTGTTTTGTAAACAACCCAAAATAACTGACTTCCTCTTGAGTAGAGCGCATGACATGAAATGTATACCGGGTTTCGCATTTACTGTATACATGCAAATGTGTATGAGCTATGCAACAAAATCTCGTGTGATGGCCCCATGCCACACCCAGAGCCACGCCCAGAGCCACGCTCAGAGCCACTCAGGCATCCTAATGGCAGCAGATCTCAGCCTGTATACTGATTTTCTGAAGTTCTGAGCATGTTAAGACCCCCAAAAGTCTCAAGATGCTGGAAAAAATTTGTATATTCCTTAGATGAACAAGAGGGCCCTTCACCCAGTATGATGTAGTGGGGCCAGGGGTAGCTCAGTGGTTAAGACATTGGACTATGGTTCGGAAGATCCCAGGTTCAAACCCCACAACCACCAAG
>JAOTQY010000031.1:9210045-9220968 GCA_026413445.1 Dolichallabes microphthalmus
ATGAGGAGAATCCTGACCAACCGGAAAGCTCTGAAATCATGAGAGGCGTCATGGAGACTGAAAGCACTAATGAGGAGAATCCTGACCAACCGGAAAGCTCTGAAATCATGAGAGGCGTCATGGAGACTGAAAGCACTAATGAGGAGCATCCTGACCAACCGGAAAGCTCTGAAATCATGAGAGGCGTCATGGAGACTGAGAGCACTAATGAGGAGAATCCTGACCAACCGGAAAGCTCTGAAATCACGAGAGGAGTCAAGGAGTCTGAAAGCACTAATGAGGAGAATCCTGACCAACCGGAAAGCTCTGAAATCACGGGAGGAGTCATGGAGACTGAAAGCACTAATGAGGAGAATCCTGACCAACCGGAAAGCTCTGAAATCACGACAGGAGTCATGGAGACTGAAAGCACTAATGAGAAGCGTCCTGACCAACCGGAAAGCTCTGAAATCACGACAGGAGTCATGGAGACTGAAAGCACTAATGAGGAGAATTCTGACCAACCGGAAAGCTCTGAAATCACGAGAGGAGTCATGGAGACTGAAAGCACTAATGAGGAGAATCCTGACCAACCGGAAAGCTCTGAAATCACGACAGGAGTCATGGAGACTGAAAGCACTAATGAGAAGCGTCCTGACCAACCGGAAAGCTCTGAAATCACGAGAGGAGTCATGGAGACTGAAAGCACTAATGAGGAGAATTGTGACCAACCGGAAAGCTCCGAAATCATGAGAGAGGTCAAGGAGTCTGAAAGCACTAATGAGAAGCGTCCTGACCAACCGGAAAGCTCCGAAATCACAAAAGAGGTCGAGGAGCCTGAAAGCTTAAAGGAAGGAAGTGAAGAGACTGAAAATCCCGAATGTGGCGTAGAATCATTAGAGAAAGAGATGTCTGGGCTTGAGGTTCAACGAGGGTTGATGGATGATTCTGAATGTAAGGAGGACAGCGTTCAAAAAGACAAGGCGACTTGTGGAAAAGAGGATTCTGATACCTCATCTAGGAAATCCTCTCCACCCGTTCACTCGGAAATGTCCTTAATCCGTGGCAGCCAAGCTGATGTCTCATCCAGCATCTGCTCCTCTTCCTCCTCAGCAGCTGAGGAAGATGATGTTTTCAAAAACAAGGAGAGGAGCCAGCATCGCAGGGAACCAGCCACAAAATCTACTGGCAAATTCCGCACCCGGAGCTCATCGTCATCCAGTAGTAGAGAAAGAAGCACCAACTCCTCGGCCAAGCTCTCCATCTCAGAGTCAACCTTGACACCACGTCGACAACCACGACCGAGATCATTCAATCGGAGGCAACGGCCCAGAACCGCAGAAATGGCTAATTCTGATACCGTGACAGATGTTACCCCTTTATCCTCTCCGGACGTTAATCCAACTTTGTCATTCGACCTAGTCCTGCCCACCTCCTCTGAATCCCCCCTACCTGAAGACACTCCGGGAACCTTCAATGCACGGCAGCTTGATCCAAATGCGGCCGGAAGGAAAAGATCCGGTAGGTATCACAGCCCCACCCATTTAGCCATGCTCACCGACAGGCAGTCATCCTTGTCCCCATGGCAGCAGCCACGAGAGAGATCAGTCAGTCAGGAGCAACGATCCAGAACCTCAGAACCGACCGATTCTGATACAGTTACAGACGTTACTGCTTTATCCACTCCTAAGCAATCAGTGTGTAAGACCACGCCCACTACCACTAAATCCACTAAATCCAAGCAGTCATTCCGTAAGACAACACCCACTACCACTAAATCCACTAAATCCAAGCAATCAGTCTGTAAGGCCCCACCTACTACCACTAAATCCACTAAATCCAAGCAGTTGTTCCATAAGGCCCCGCCCACTACCACTAAACCCACTAAACCCACTAAGTCCACCCTACCTAAAGACACTTCAGAAACCACCAATGCACGGCAGTTTGATCCAAATATAGCCGGAAAGAAAAGATCTGGTAGGTATCCCAGCCCCACCCACTTAGCCCTGCCCTCCGACAGGAAGTCATCCTCGACCCTATGGCTACAGCCACGACAGCGATCAGTCAGTCAGAAGCAACGACCCAAAACCTCAGAACCGGCCGATTCTTGCGGTACAGTCACAGTCGTTACCCCTCTATCCACTCCCAAGCAGCCTTTCCATAAGGCCCCACCCACTACCACTAAATCCTACAAATCCACTAAAATCACCCTACCTAAAGGCACCTTGGGAACTCCACAACAGCTGGATGCGAAAACAGATGAAGAGAAAAGATCTGGTAGGTATCGCAGCAAAAGCAAAAAAGTGTTAAACAACCTAGAATATGTTTTATATTATAGGTTGTCCAAAATGGATACATTTAGCTATGATGTGTGCGTTGAAAACTATTTTTATGTAATGGGTGTGCCAAGTGTTCTCTCATCAGAATCATAAGGTCATCACCTGGAATGGTTTTCAGTTCACAGGTGTGTCTTGTCAAGAGTTAATCTGTGACATTTCTTGCTTTCTTATAATGTGCTTTAGACCATAAGTTGTCATGTACGAAGGGTGGGTATAAAGTGTAAATAGTCAATATTAGTGCTATCATTAATTTAAGTAATCTGAAAAAGATCTGAAGAACTTTAAATGTATCCCCAAGTGCAGTTGCCAAAACCATCACTGTCAAGAAACTGGCTCCAAAGGAAAACCAAGAGCTACCTCAGCTGCAGAGGATAAGTTTATTCGAATGACTAGCCTGATTTACAGCACCTCAGATTAGAGTAGCTGACAACCTGTTTCTAATTGCCTTCTTTGGACACTCTGTGTGCCCCCAAATTGTGCATTTGTCAACCCGTTATACGTTCTACTGTTTCTGTGTTCATGCATTTGATTATATCGTTATTATTTTTAGCATGCATGCCAAAAACTAACGTGCTCAAAAATATATTAAAATGTTTGCTGAAATTGGAGGGGTGTACTCACTTTTGTGAGTGGGTGGATTCTTGTTAGACGTAGAGAGGGTGAACAGGCGGTCCTTGAATGTGCGTTTCCCACTGTGAAGTATGGAGAAGAAGGTCTGATGGTGCTTTGCTGATGACACTGTTAGTGACTTTGTCAAAATTGAGAGCACACTTGACCAGCCTGGCTACCATAGCATTCTGCAGCGACACACTATCCCAGCGGCACTTGTTTTCCAGCAGGACAATGACCACAAGCACACCTTTAGGGTTATGTAAGAGCTATTTGAGATGGTTTGGGATAAGTTGGACTGGAGAGTGAAGAAAAAGCAGCCAAGTACTCAACACCTCTGGGAACTCCTTCAAGATTGTCGGAAGCCCACTCTCAAAAGTTGGGTTGAAGCAAAGCTGTCATTGAAGCAAAAGGTGGCTACTTTGAAGAATTGAAAATATAAAACATATTCTGGGTCATTTCTCAGGTTTTTTTTTTAAAAATCGATTTAAAGGATTAATTTAATAATTTGCTCCATCTTAATTTCGACGTCTTTAGTATTAATATAAAATATAGAAGAATCATTGGATAGGAAGGTGTATCCAGACTGTATAACGAATACCTAGCTAGGGGCAGGTTTGTAGGTGACCATAGATTTCTGAACATCTCCTAATAAATAAGCCATGTTCTGTTCTTGTGTTCCTCACGTTTCTTCCTCTTCTCCAGCTGTGCCGAGTGGCGACAGAAAGATGGACAGGGTTCTTCAAGTCTCCACTCCTGGAAGCACATCTGTCAGCAGCAGCAGGAAGAGCAGTGCAACCCAGCGGCAGAAGAACTACTCTTTCTCCACCGATGAAGTGCGACGCATCGAGCGCGAGAACCAGCGTCTCGTGCGTGAGCTCTCCCACTCCTCCACTCGGCCTTTGTCTTGCTCCACCTACCGCTCATACACGCCACCTTTCCGGCCTTATCACAGCGCCCTCAACAGGCAGCGCGAACAACGGCGAATCCATCAAGCGAACCTGGTCAGTGTCGGATCCTGGCGTGCTCTAGCGCTTTCTAAAACGATTCTCAAAGCATTCATTTTAATTTTGTATGTCGGCCACTCTGTGTTTTCACACCAGTTCAGAAAACAAATCTTTCTTTTTTTTTTGTTATGTTCGACCGCTAGGGGTCTTCCTAACTCAGTTTTCAGCGCCTTTCACGCGCTCATGTGCGACTGTTATTAGATCGAGCTCTTATGCTTGAGACAAAAAAGGAAAGCTTATAATAGTGTTACACAATATCCCGTTTGTACCAGCTGCTGAGTGAAAGTGTTACGTGTGTGTGTGAAGACTGTGGAGGCTACAAACGGAGTGTTGCAGTGCTGTCAGATGGGCAGCGCCAGGTGGAGGAGTCTCAGTCTCAAAGGAAGTTAAATGATCAGAAATAGAAAGTAAAAGGAATGAAAGTTGACATTGTAACCTGTGTTTGATATAACTGATCTTCTGTAGGTTGGATAGAACAATCGAGTTCATCAGGGATGTTTATCTGTTCTAATATGTGTCCAACTGATCGAATGTCATGAGCGTTACAGGTTGGGACAAATCGTTCCTACTCCCTCTCTCTCTTTTTTCCTCCCACTTGCTCTTTCTCTATCCCTCTATTCTTAGCACAGAGGAGTAACACAATCCAGCTAGTGGCTTTTTTCTTCCCTTCACACACACACACACTCGCATACTCTCACTGTCATTTTCTTTTTCTCTGATTCATTATTTTTCATTCTTTCTCTCTAGAGCTTGAGTTTGAACGTTCTCTCTTCCTTGTATATTTAACTAACCCCTAGCGGTTCGCTACAGGTCCGGTGTGTGTCCTAACCGCTGGCCTTCACTCTTTGCTCTATTTCCAGTGACGAGCTTCCCACCGGCTTCTGCTTACTGTAGGGTTTCCACACGCCTTCGGAGGCACGAGTGCTGCTGACATTCTGATCCCGGGTTATTTATACCTTCAATGGGTCACAAGGAACGTTTCACTCCGTTCTAGCACTTGGTGAACTCTCGGTCGGAGGCATCAAGACTTTATTACAACGTTTTATTCCTCCTATACAACAATGACTTGCTCCAAGTTAATATAAACCTGCTGTTATATTTGGATATTTAATAGCGCCGTTACAAAAGACCATTTACCCGCCTGTGTCCTTTTACAGTCTGGAACATATAAGACATAATGTGACACAATGAAATAAAATTACACGCTGTAAATCCATACATGTCCTTTTGTCACAGGCCTTTCTAAAGCGTTTGGAGGCTGTGAAGCCGACACCAGGAATGACCCGAATAGAACAGCTCACAGACTACCAGCGCCAAGCCGGATACCTCGGAATACCTACGGCTCCCTTAAAGCCTACATCAGGTATTTTCACACAGCTTTTAAAGGACACGTGCACATAGAAACAAACAAAAAAAAAACTGAATTTAAAAAGTTCATCTTGTTTTATTATTTGTATTGGCCAGGGTTTAAACAAGGGAATTAGATTTTCCTCTAGTTGTGACCTCATAAAAGACCTTCGGCTTGCTGCCGTGCAACAGAGGGGCGTGGCTCAGCAGTAGCTTATTTGCATAGACACCGAAACTGTGTGTTCGGATGAGGAGTGAAGTAAAAGGAGAGTTATCTGAGTGAGGTGTATTTCAGCTGGAGCATTACCACACACAGTCTAGGGAAGCTCAGAGACTGTTGTCAACTTGTTTAAGAGCTTGTATAATATGGAACATTTAAAACTAATGGTGTTGTCTATGAGGATTTAAGTTGACTCTACTGTCACCCTTGACAGGAAGAACCACGAGAACCTGCAATTCAGCCTCACAGAAGCAGACCTGAATCTACGAAACCCACCAGAACCTTAGCTCCTCGTCCCGATCCACAATGCCCCCCGGGTGTGTCATACTTGAACCCGCTTCCCGGAACATGGCGCATGTTCTGATGGACCACTTTAATGTTATGAGTATGAGGACCTTTATGAACCTGGTAAAGAGCTAGTTCTAATAGAGTGTATGTTGAACGCTGAGTACGGAGGAGACCTCGATGATGGACGTAATCTTTGCACATTAACACGTTGTTTAATCCTGTGACCATGTTGCCTTTCCTTAAATCGTTTAGAGTTTTAAAGCGACCATGCTTCAAAATGATTTCATTATATTTAAAATGCTTTGTAAACTTTAAATCATGGCTAGAGAATACATTTTATCTAAATAGCTGGCGATAGAAGATTTGCAAAATGATTGGAGTAGAGATTAGATTTTTAAACTATTTTAAAAACCAGGCACTTCATTATCATAAAAGTGACAAATAATACCGAATGGCCTCTCTGAACCTGTAGATATATCCACGATATATCACACGAAATACTTTCTTTGCCAAATTATGACAATTTGTATCAATGTTTACTGTGTTTTATAATCCAGGGCTTTGAATGCACAATTTTTACGCAAAAAACAAACTTTGATCGGCTTAATGATTTGAGTCGATCAAACACATTAATGAGGCTCCTATTCTCAGAGTACACTGCACACGACAATCAGCATCACCCGGTTTATAGATTTCTAGATCCGTGGAAGAGGGTAACCCGATTTCTTTTTTTTTTTTGAGCCGTACATGGCGCTTGCCAAACTTGGAGGATGAAAATGAATTTTGAACCGCTCATACGCTGCTCTCAGAGCTATGTGCATTCATTCCTGTCCTGCGCTTGCTTGCTTCTTTTGTGCCTGAAATAGCAGTTTTAATGCTTGGCTTAACTCATGACTGTATAATGTGAGCGTATCGTCTGTGGTGTGAGATTTAAAATCATTAAATATATATTTTATATATATGTATATGTATGTTTGTTACCTTAATAAAATTCCTTCATTTGCTCCATTGTGTGACCTTTGACCCAGTACATACACATTAACGCAGGTTACTATGCTGTTACTATGGATGGCTGCAGGTCGGTAATCCTAACACTTCTGACCTTTTGGCGCTTCTGTACAGAACGATTAGTGTTATTATCTCAGGCCTGCTGAGAGACAGACAACCTGTGTTTTGTTTCGTTGTCTTTACGACGCGTTACCATCTTCTTCATGTTGAATCCCTGGTGATCAAAGCTAGCATACACCAAGGTCACCTAAGTCAGTGCCAATGTAATAAAAGGGATATTTACACCATTTTTATTTATGTCTGAAGTTTGCGATTAGAGCCATCTTCCTATCCTTATTGGTTGGACGTCATTGAAAAAGAATAATACTGGGATAAAGAACGCAACTTGTTTCTGATAAAGAATGGTTGAGACAAAATCATAAATGGTGTTTTTCAAGTTTATTTTTATTAAAAGAACACAAGAACTGTTGACGTTTCTGGTGTACAGACACACGCTTCTTCCATTACCAGAACTCCCAGAGGTGCTCGTTTTTTTTTTTTTTTCTTTTCTACAATTATTATAAACAAATGGAAGCATATTTGCATACCGAAAGTAATCGGACCTGAGCGGACGGTCGTGATTTGAGATGTGGGTGGGTCGGGGTTAAATATATTTACACAGGTATAGGGAGTGGACGACGACGTGGCTGGTTCCTGTCGCTCTCGGATGGTCGACACGCTCTCAGCGTTCAGGGTCCAAGAGTCGTTCGGTGAGCGAGATCTGGAGGCTTCTGCATTTATGTGAACTTCTTGATCTCGTCATAGAGGACGAGCACGAAAGCGCCGCCCATTCCTCTCAGCACGTTTGACCAGGCGCCCTTGAAAAACGCCCGAGGTCCCTCATCCTTGATGATCTTCTTCCAGCAATCCACTGTACCCTTGTACATGATGTCAGCTGGAAAAGGGAAGCAGAACAGATAAGTGTGATGAAAATGGTGCAGAGGACAAAACCATGAAATTGTGATCATGCATATAGGAGCAAACATCCAGAAGGCGGAGCCAGTCCAGAAGGTGCAAACTTGAAAAGTGTGTTGTCGCCACCTCCTGGACCTTTGTGCGATAGGTGGTACTTGGACAGTTTGTCCCAGGTGGATACTCATTGAGGTCGGAGGAATCATAGTATTCACAAACAATTTTGGTTCAAATAATTTAGGCCAGTTGGCAACCATGAACATCAAGGATACACCACTGGGTTCCTTAAAGACATCAAAGAACATGTTTTATTTATAGAATTACCTCCTTTGCGCCCTGACTGCATCATCATACGACGTCTGACGGTATCGAAGGGGTATGAGATGATACCAGCAACAGCAGTGACAGTCTGGGCGATCATCCAGCTGACAACGATGTGTGTGTTCTTGGGGTCTGGCAGCATGCCTGCAAGTTGGCAATGAAGAGGATTTGAGCTTTATATCTATACACAGTATACTCATTCCTGAATGAACTTAATCAAACCTCAGTCAATTGTTACCTTTAGCTGTGTCATAGATCCCGAAGTAGGCAGCTCTGTAGATGATGATGCCCTGCACGGACACATTGAAGCCAAGGTAGAGCCCTCTGATGCCATCTGACTTGAAGATCTTGGTCAGGCAGTTGCCCAGGCCGGTAAACTCTCTCTCGGCAGCGCCTTTGCCAATATCGGCAGCCAGCCGGGTCCTAGCAAAGTCCAGTGGGTACACGAAGCAGAGTGACGTTGCACCGGCGGCACCACCTGATGCCAAGTTGCCAGCGAAGTAACGCCAGAACTGAGTGTGCTTATCGACACCTCCAAGGAAGATCTTCTTGTACTTGTCCTTGAAGGCGAAGTTGAGGGCTTGAGTTGGGAAGTAACGGATCACGTTGGCCAGGTTTCCACGCCAGAAACTCAGGAAGCCCTGCTCCTTGGGGATCCTCACCACGCAGTCGATGATGCCTTTGTACTGCATCTCGGCTGTGATCTGTTTGCTGGCATGCTGGACCTGGAGGGGTAGCGGAGAGGAATTTAGTCAACTCGGATGCATGGATACTAAATACTTCATTTCTTGGAGTTGGGAGTCGAGTTGACACTCAGAGATCACTTTTGATGGAGATACTACCTTACTGATACAATGCCCCCCAAAAATGATGCAATATGACTTGAAGATTTTGTTGAAGATACTTGATCATTTTGTTAGATCTGGATCTGGACACTTGAGGACAGGTCTTAACTATTCATGTGACCTTACTTTTAAGGTATTACATTCTTGACCTTTTAACAGTTGAGTTCCATGCTTTCCGTCATGTATTTGTCTCTCGTTCAACTTTGCTCCGGTATTCTTACTGGAAAGATTAGTCTGACTATGTGCTCCAGCCACATTGAGGACTACACCCCTGTGAGATGGTATTGGGTTGCAAACCCTAGGCTATTTTTAGCACTGGATTCACCCCAAGTATCATCACTCTCTGCAACCACGTTTTTACCAACCGTTATGTCCCCGACTTGTTCGGTAGTACCTCTCAAGCACTGCAATCAACTCAGAACTGGACGAAATTGATCAGTTAATATCAGACTAAACATCCTGCCTTATTGAAAGACAGGAAAAGTTTGGTTTTAGACATTCTGTAAAATCATTTCAGAAAGCCTCGCAGTGAACGGGCTACATTGTAATGTCCAGTGTTCTCCAGTTGGAATAAAGACGAGAGAGCATGCAAGATGAAAACCTTTTGAATTGGTGGCCAAGATGGAACAAAGGCGAGCACATTTACATTTAAGCATTTTGTAGACACTCTTATCCAGCGCGACTTACGAAAGTGTTTGAAGAGTTCATCATTGGATTGATCCTTACACTGGTTACTAGATTACTAACTATAAGTAGCATCAAACACTGTTGGGGGGTTTAGAATAGGGAAGCGAACTTGGGTGACTGGAAAGGCGCCTATAAAAATAAAATGCATTATTATTATTAATATTATTATTTATTTATATTTTAGGGGAGGGGGAGGGGTTTGGAGGGGAGGGGTTTGGAGGAATTAACCCAAATGTCTAAGAAACAGATGGGACTTTAGGACTCTTAAGAGTTTCACGAAGTAACCGCTCATGCAAGTACAGTCGATGTAATGAAGTATCTTGAGTGATGAAGTATTTATTGATGTTTCACATGCATGCACATGGTTAGTAAAGAGCTTCTCTTTCGATGATTATCAGTTATTAATTTTGAAAGTTATCTGATACTGTATGTTTTTTTTGTGTGTTTTTTAAAAAGCAAAAACACTGTGGCCTTGTAAAATATTATATTCATTAGTGTATTAGTGTCTAAAATATGTATTGCATATTACATAATTACATACTTACATGCATGGATATATGTGTAAATTAATTTAGATTGATATTATATAATATTTTGTATAAATTGCACACACACACACACACACACCTGCAGCAGCAGTTTGACCCTCTCGATGGGCGCCACGGCGGTTTTGGAGATGGCCGCAGCCACTCCACCTGCCAGGAAATCAATCAAGAAGCTGACGACCGCCTCACTCATGGTGCCGGTGAATGTGTGTGTGTGTGTGTGTGAGTCTGTCTGTCTGTCTGCGTGCGCTCACAGCTTTCCACACTCCGCTGGACCCTCCAAATGGACGAGCACGCGGGCCTGCGCGCTCCTGATATAGGCGCGCACCTATCGCGAGAGGAGGAGGGTGACGGACGCGCGCGCCACCGAACAGAAAGAGCGGCAGGAGCAAAGAGCACGAGGAGGGGGCGCCATGCGGGACACTGGGGGACGTTTAAAGGACAAAGTGGATTTTTTTTCCTGAATAGAAGGAATAAATAATAATAATAATAATAATGCACATATATTCGTTATCGTATAATAATCTCCACCCTTTATACAAACATAACCCTTTTATGTCACATTATTTTTTCGTTAAAATGTTGAATGAAACACAAACGCCTCAATGCTCAATAATAATAATAATAATAATAATAATAACACAGTTATTATTGAGACAAAATATTGAGACTATAACTAAAAATATTGAGACGGAATAACTATAAATATTCAATAACTGTGCACATTTAATACAGACCAGGGATGGTGTGGGGAGGGGGGGATTATAAAATTATTAT
>JAOTQY010000031.1:9229100-9248597 GCA_026413445.1 Dolichallabes microphthalmus
TATATACACACACACAGAGTCATGTATTTCAGCTCTAATGGGGACATTTGGTTCTCACATTGAGCTTGAAATTCAAACATGCATTCATACACACAGTCATGTATTCCATTACTTATGAGGACACATGGTCCTCATACATAAATAGAGATTTACACACGCATGTACTTACATTCAAGTTTATACCAGGACATTTGGTTGTCATATGACACAAAAACGCACACACGTTCACATTTCCACACACACACATACACGCAGTCATGTATTTTATCACTTATGGGGACATTTGGTCCTCAATAAGCACTAAAAATCACATATTTCTATCATTATGTGTTATGTTGGTCTTCACAGAACACTTTCTCAACTCTGTCTCTCAGATGGTGGCCCAGATTAAGCAGGCAGCAGATAAACGGGCATCTAGTTATCCTCCCCCTCCTCCCCATGCCTTGTTCTCTCACTCTTTCTCATCTATCCATCTCTCCCTCTCTCCTCACACGGGACGAAAGACAGAGGGGAATAAGCCACTCATTCATCCAGCCGTTATCTCTCGGGGTGTCTTGTCTCCACAAGTGATGGGGATCATTCTTTTCTCGGGCTCCGTCTCTCCCGTCTCTCTTTTTTGTCCACAAATCCCTCTTTCTCAGCCTGTGGAGAACAGTGGGAACGTGAGCAGGGAAACCGATCCCTCTTTCACATAAATGGCACCAGATAGCTGCCTCGTGAGCGCAAGTGGGGCTCTGGTGACCGAGTGCAGATAGAAGATGGATGTCGTTTATCAGACAAAAAACTAATTTTGCAGTCGTTCGTGCTCCAACATATGTAGAAAAACTGGTTTCAGAAACGTTTATCAACTAAAATTTATCCACTTGAATTTCTATTTATTTTACAGTATAGCTAAATTCCATTATTTTCTTTATTAAAATAAATGTAAATATATTTATTAACAAGATCTATTAGGCTTTTGTTGTAATACGTGTAATTATTAGCTAGAGCATTAGGTATTTTTGTACATTATAAATTAATTCTTTGTTTGACATAATGACAAATGACAAAGGACATAACAATACTTAATATTTTTTATTTTCTGAATGAATTTTTTTTATTAGTAATGATTCATAGGCATAAATTTAGAATTATATATAGAGGTCAAATTGTAAAAATAAATAAATAAATAAATAAATAAATAAATCCAAGGGGAACCTACAACTAACCATACAAAATAGCTGTGAAATATGTCAAATTTTTAAGATCGGTTTTATTAACAAAATACCAGATTAACTACATCAACTTAGAGCCATAAAAACAATAAACATCAAAACAATAAACATTGAATTCAACATTCAATAAACATTAAACAAATTCTTGTTTAAATTTTAAATGGTACATTTTTTGTTTAAAATTCAAAACAAAATGTGGGTGAAGCCACAAAGTCTAATGAAAAATCAAACCCTCTTCTTAAAATTAAGAATAAAATTACACAAAATGAATGAAGAACTTGTCTTTTATAATCCTTAAACTTTCTGTCATTTCAAACTCCTGCGTTAAACCTTCGTTTTCATAGCGTCTTTGCTGAGAGGATTTGTGTGTAGTTCTCTTCTTTTTGAAATATGTCAAAAGCTGTGCTTGAAATGCGAACAGTGCGAAAAGTGACGCTTGTGTTTTTGTTACAATCTTGAATTCTGATTGGCTAATAACTGATACTTTTAGTTTGTTTAAAAAAAAAATTATGACCATTTTACATAATACACAGCAGTATTAATCTGAAGGGGACAGTACTTGAAATTAATTAAAATGTTCACATTCTTCATTTTCTTTCTTTCTTTTTGGTTAGAAATTTTAATTTTTTAATTTAAATTTGAACTACTAAATTGTATTTTTAAAATGTAAATTGTATTCCATGATCCTATATTTACACCATTTTAGTTTGTTGAGAATTTAAAAATATTTATTAGGAATTCACTTGCTGTTTTTAATCAAAATTGTAAATTTAATTTAAAAAATATCAAATCTAAGCAAAAACAATATTTGATCAATAATTAATCTTTACTCTGCAGTATAACTAACTGCAGAGACCTTGCTTCTCCTATTTTAAATATTTCCTTCTAAATGTCATGAAATCTTACTTTAATCTTCAGAATGAACATTCTTTAAAAAAAAAAACAATTGGATTGATTAGAAGATTGTGTTAGAATGAATTTCGCTTTTGCATTTCCGATGCACTGAAGTGATCAGGAGAGACAAACCTGAACAGGGTTAACTGCCTGGGATTGCTGTAAGTAAACAATGCAAGGTTTTGAAAGGTTTAAAAAATCTGGACATTAGCTGGCATTTATGTAGATAGAGATTATTTTTTTATCTAGGTATTCATCTATCTTTCTTAAAATTTTTCAACCAATATTTAAGTTTTTTTTTTGTTTTATCCAGAAATGATACATTTGTTCAAAATTAACACCTTACAAGCAAGTAAACAACAACATGAATAATTAAAATTCCTATTCTATTACTATATTTCAGATAGCCAATTTAATTTCAAGGTTTGTAAGGCACTTTTTAACACCGGACAGTGTCGCAACGCAGCTTTTATATTAACATAAAGTTTGATATGTATAATGTTATAATTAGCAAAATTAAGCCATTTAAAAAAAACATTTTTAATTATTTTTCTTAATTTGTTTTAACATAGCAATTAAAACAGGGCTTCGTATTATAGTTAGTTTTCATATCCTGTGGCACAATATGTTATTTCCTCAACCAAAACTATTATAAAGATGATAGATAATATTCATATTCTACATATTGCATAACTTTGCTCTGCCTTGTTGCAACATCATACAACACTTGAACCTGTGTCTACTGTCACACATTAACCTTGTTCTTACTGTATGGGTGTGTTGGTGTGTGTTTGTGTGTTCGGAGGTGGTCCTGGGATGACTTAGGGCGTTTTCTCACTGGGAACGATTAGTGGCTGTACAGGACCCTGCTGTGCCGCTGTTTCGTGGTTGTGTTGTCCGACAGAGTTTTCCTGCTGTGTGGTGTAAGAGGTCAGATCTGAGTGACGTCCTCCAGTAGGTCCCCATATTTTTGCTACTTCTGATTATGTTTTGAATTAAAAAACAGGACGTTTGTGTTCTTTCTGGTTGTGAAAGCTACTTGTCCAGACTAACTGGTGTTCTGGAGCTCTCTTTCTACTCATATTGTTATCAATGGTCACAATTTTTCTTTTGCAGAGCTAGAAACCCTATAGTAGTGAACAGGAGCGTTAAATCCACTCTCCCTCAAGCGTGTTTCTCCCAGCTCTCGTTCATGACCTATCCAGCCCATGTTCCGCCCACTTCAGCCCTGAACGCTGTCCCCTTGCCCATACAAAAGAAGTCCTGGCCCTAGCGGTCACTCTCTCAGTCCCCTATCAAGTCATCCGAGCATGCAGGGAACGTATTAGCCCTGATTGGGTTTTGTGCCTGGTCCTTTTTCTCATGTGCTTCCACACGCCCTCTATTTTAGGCTCCAGATGCATCAGGTGCATTCTGGATATTTTTCCACGCCAAAGCTATCACGGCCACTTGACCCCTCAGGGTTTTAACCTGCACTGTCAGCTCCTGTAGCGTCACTCGAGCGCAAGGCAGGTCCTCAGACTCAAGGAACAAAGATACAAAGCAGAGAGACTGGTTACAACGGGGAACCCTGGAACCTGACTGAATAAGCACTCACATTTCATTGCTAGAATTCTCACAAAACACACACACACACACACCAGCAGTCGGATCACAAGAGATTTGAAACCCTTTGTCCTGTAAGACAATGCGGTGAGTAGCCGGTGCTTTCTCTCCATAAATGATGCCTTAATTGTGTGAGTTAAACAGCTCGACTTCAGCGCCATGAATAACAAAGTGATGAGCTAATGAGGCTTTTTACACTCCACTGCCTTCCTCTTCCCATGCTGCTGCTCTCTGTCTGTCTGTGCACTGATATATGCACATTATAATGAAATGCAAGTTATATCTATCTGTCTATCTGTCCATCTTTCTTTTTCAGTTTATATTTAATAAACTGTCCATCAATCTCTCCGTTGTTTTTTTCCCCATATGTGTGCCTGTCTATCTATCTATCTATCTATCTATCTATCTATCTATCTATCTATCTATCTATCTGCCTGTCTGTCTGTCTGTCTATCGGTCAGTCTTTCTAATTGTCTAGCTCTCTATTAAGTTATCTGTGTCTATCCTTTTTCCCCTCTTCCATCTATCAGTCTTCATATTTTTATCTACCTTTTCTCCACCGTCTCTCTTGCCAGAACCCTCCCTGTTATTAACGCCCACCGTCCGCCAATCATTCATTTATTTGTTTACCGTTTACTGCTTTCTCATTGACCCTTTTGTTGTTCACTTTTCTCTCACCCTGCTTTCTTTCTCATGTTGTTTTCTCCTTTCTTTATTGCCCTCTTTTATCTCTTCATTCATTTTTTTCTTGGAGCTAGGATGAGGCCTAAAAGGACGGGGAGCCGGAGGGTGGGGGGGTGCAGATGGATTTACATAATCTGTGGCGTGGCCCTGGCAGAGAGAGAGAGAGAGAGAGAGGGAGAGAGAGAGAAGGAGGAAGAGTGCGAGCCAGGCTGAGGTAGCATGTCGTCGCTAGCTCTCAGATTAGTGACTCTTAATAGGCTTTAGAGCAGCCAAGTTCACAGAAGGTCTGGCTCATGTGTCAGTGCCAAGACCTCTGGTTCCCGCAGCGGGAGTGTGTGAGAGGGAAACTGTTGCTTCTTTAATTGATTCACACACACACACACACACACACACACACACACACACACCGACAAAATTAATGTTCTCCCTTGACTCTTAAATCACATCGTTAATGAAACAAATAAAAATGCAAATAAAAATTCGCAAGGCAAATTCGCGGGTGGGTTTGATCGCGGGTTCGAATCACACTAATACAGTATCCACCCATTCTCAGGAGGCCTGGGAAGCAAAATTGGCTATTCTTTTATAGGGGGAAGGGATGGCTCACTTTCCTTCATAGCCACACTAGCCAATTATGGATGTGATGACCTCACGCATGTGCATTGGGTGGATAGCTCTAATGTCACATGTCTCTGACAAAGCTCGTGATAACGTTCGCGCTCAATGCTTGTTAACAATGTCAAAAAAGGTGTGCCGCAAATGTAGCCATTAAATATCTCAAGGCTACAAAGATTACGGAAAGTGTAAGACTTTGCATATCGTTCGAAAGTGATGGAACAGGGTCAAGTGAGGGCGCCATCTGGTGGTGTGGCATAGCAGATTCCGACCAAGCTTCAGGATGAACGATAAACCAGAATATAATATTCCGTTGAAGCTCTGGAGGTAGAAATAAATCAGACAAATGTTTTTAGGTGTGCGTTTGGGCATTTGTCTTTATTCATCCTGCTTTTTTTTGGTTAAAATTTAACTCTTTGTCATGTTTGGGAATGTGCGTGATCTTTCTCTATTTCTGCCGCTCTTTGTTTAATTGTGTGTGTGCTTGTGTGTGTGTATTTGAGACAGAAGGATGAGTCCTCTCACAGCGCTGTTCTTTCTTCAGCCGCGCCTGGTGCCAAGCTCTTAAGATTACTGCCCCTGTGTGTGTGTGTATGTGTGTGTGTGTGATGAGAAACTGTTGCTTCCCTGCATTCCGGTGCCAAGTCTCGGCTTTGCTGCAGATGGGGGGTTGAGAGGGAGGAGTGGGTGGGAAGGGTGGAAGGACAATCCCCTGTTTAACACACACATACCTTATATATCTCATATAGATTTACATTTTACGTTTAGGTATTTGGCAGACGCCCTAATGCAGAGTGACTTATATTTTTATCTCATTATACATCTGAGCGTTGCATTGAGAGTTAAGGGCTTTGCTCAAGGCCAGGGACAACTTGGTGGTCGTGGGATTTGAACCTGGGACCTTCTGAACCGTAGTCCAATGCCTTAACCACTGAGCTAATAAGATAAAAGAACACTCTGCATCATACTGTCATGAGGAAAATAATCAACGACTAATCAATGAAGCGGAGCTACTGTTACCACTCAGTCCTTGTGTCTTTGCTTCCTGAAACAATCATGGAGACTCAGCTCTAACAAAGTCCAAGAAGTGCTTCGACTTCCAGGCAATTATGTTTGGAAAGGACAAGCATTCAGATGCTGGTTTCTCCATCTAGCATCATTTGCGTGTTCCGCTACGTTCTTCTTGTGTCTCTTCATGGTTTGGTTTGACTCAAGGTCCTGAGTTTTGCGCCATCTGGAAGCAATGCAGTATAGATTTCTCTCTCTCTCTCTCTCTATCAGTTGAACATTTTTCCATGACAATGCGTTGACTCCCTGGCAGGGTGCCATTAGTTATTATTCATAGAGCCATAGACCTGGGATTTAGACCGATATTGGTTTGTCTGTGCTCATTCACAGTGCACGCCTTTCATGGCATTAGAAGGTTTTTCCAAACACGTGCACGTCATTGTTGTTTCTCTCTCTTTCTCTCTTTCTCCTTAAATTCCTCAGGTCATAATGGACACCTCTGCCATGTCCAGGACAGGTGGATAGACTGGGTGCTCTGTCCACTGTGGTCTTCACACTTTCATTGGTGGATAGATACGTTTTCAGCTTCTTTATACGTTGAGTCTAAGAAACGTGTGTGTGTAGATGGTTTGCTTTTCAGTTTCATTTCAATTCTCTCTCTCTCTCCTCAGTAGTTTTGATTTTATACGCCTGATTATTTTCCTTCGAAGCCACTCAAGGATGAAGCTCAAGGAATCTGAGGTCCCCCTCCACCCCGCATCTGAATGGGACGCCAGGACGAATCCCCGACTGCCCCGTCTTTAGCCGGTTTCACACTGTACTCTTGGGCTGCAAACGTGTGTGTCAGTGTGAGACGTTTTTGATGAACATCTGAGTGTGTGTGCTGCTATTGCACTCGTCTACAATCCGCCAACAAGACGACAGCAAAGTCACACCAGAATTCGCAACAGGGCAAACTCACAAACAGCTAGGGATACGCTAGCGCCAAAAACACTTTCTTTCTTCCTCCACAATCTTTGCATTTTTTTACCTTGTTTTTCTCACAATAGTCACATAGTTGTTGTTTTTGCTGCCACATTCAGTATTTGCTGCCACATATTTGCTGCCATTTCTTTCTTTTTTTTCCTTCTTTTATACATTCTGATGCCTTCCTTCTTTATTTTGTCTTTCACACTCTTTTTGCTGTCTGTCTTTCTATCATTCTTTTCTTTACACTTTTTTCTTTCTTTTACACATTCTAGTCTTATTTTATTTTTATTTTGCACTGTTTTTGTCTTCTTCCATTTCTTCTTTATTTTTTTTTCGGTCGCATCCTTGCTGTTATTTCCTTCCTTCCTTCCTTCCTTGCTTCCTTCCTTTCTTTCTTTTCGGTCTCTTTTAATTGGTTTCTCACTTGTTCTTGTACAACTCTCTCACCTTCACTCTCTCTCTCTCTCACCATTCAGGAGAAACACACCATGTTCAGGTTGTCATTATTTTAGCTCCTCTGTTTAACCTCACACACAGTGTGTAAACGGTCAATGTTCGGGCTGGTCTGGGCGGTAATGCGGGCCGGGATGGTGGGAGGAGAAGGGCGTGGCGGAGTCCATTCTGTCCCTCATTGTGGAGGCGTGAGAGGTTTTCGCTCCATCCAGTGAGAAAGGAAGAGGCCGAGCCTGCGACATCTCAGAAACAATTGGCGTCACGCCTCGGCGCAGCCTGCTTAAATTATATGCAAATATGGCCGAGGTGTCGGGGCCTTTCTTCACCCCGGTGGCCTGACTCTCGGCTTTTTTACCCCTAATCCCGAGCACAGGGCAGAACAGCAGTGCCTAAATTTGCCTAAATACGAGAAGAAAGATGGCGACAAAACAATCACTTAATATTTTTTTTTTATATTCCGCTTAATAAATAAAGAGAGAAAAGCAGCAGATTATTAAAAACTTAGCATGGTGTTCACGCAGCGTCATTAATCTTACACAGCCATGACAGACGACACAAAACGTTGCCCACAAGTCTAGCTAAAATGTTTGACATCCCACCTAGCTAACCGTTTATACGTTATCAGAAGTTATTAGTGTTAAATGAAGCTAATGTAGCATGACTGTGCAGTTTATCCAGCTAGCATGAAAGACATTGAATTCCAGTCCGCGAGAGCTAACATGCTAGTTAGCGTTAGCCTAGGTCGAGTGCTGTTTAGCTCATGTTGCTCATCAGCTGCTGCTTGTAATACACAGAAATGTTTTGAAACAGCCAATGCTAACGAAGAAGCTAATTGCATTTATAGATACCTGAATGTGGTTTTTAAATTAATTCTAAACCAGTTAATCCATAAACACCAGACTGCTTACAATCATATGTTTGGAAACTTGTTAAATAATCACCACATACCCCCCTCCCCCCAACACACACACACACACACACACACACACACATTGTGGACTGATCCAATTTGTTTGTTTGCATTATATTTAAATATAGGTGGACGAGTCATTGTAAAAAGGGGAGTGTGTGTGTGTGTGTGTGTGTGTGTGTGTGAAGGAGATTGTATTTGGCTGAATGCTCTGGAAAAGAAGCTTATTGTCAATCAATGAATCTTAGACCAACAAACTGATCTGCAGAATCCTGAGGGATGGTGGAGTGACAAAGCTAATGTGGCTAACAAGAAAGGGAAGCTTAGCCACCAGTGCTAAACTGATGGTGGAGCTGATGTCCAAGGGAGGAAGTTCTAGCATACTTGTTAGCCTTGATTTTTTGTTGTTGTTGTTTTTTTGTTTGGTTTTTTTTTTTTTTAGATTTTTAGCAACGCAAATTTTTTTCCACACACTATATTTTAATAAATCATGAAGTAATGACTTCTTTGTGGCTATGTTAACTTTGTGACAGCTAAATGTTAGCATTCATTAAGTGTTATCATATAATGCTAGCTAGCATTTAAGAGATTAGGAATACCTTTGTTGATTTATTTTGTTGTTGAATGAAATAAATAAACTTGTGTTTAAAAGTTTTACTTTGTTAATCACTAATCTGATCAGAGAAGTTAAATAGAATAAAACGTCTTGGAATTATTTCCTTTCTGAGCTCGTGTCTCTATTGTTTTTAATACAATGAGCTACTTCAAGCGAAATAATTTGCATACGTTGATGTTATTGGTTAAATCACAAAAGTGGATGAATTACACAAATCTTATTGGCATCAAAATTAAACACCACAGTTCAAGTCACCAACTGGAGCCCAGTAATTAGCAGCTGGTGACCTACTACGGTTTTGTGGCCTATTACATTGTTTCTTCAAAACATTTCAGCTTTATTGTACAACCAAACACTTACACACTTTTTTATTTTTTTACAAAATTTATTTAGTAAATTTCAATATCTAGATTCTCATTTGACATGTGCACCATATAAATTAAACACATAATACAAAATACAAAAAAAAAAAAAATATCCAAATAACTTATCTACAAAGCGACATGTGGCAAGCTGTGTGAGTGGCTCATGAAGTTCATGTAATGGTGATGGTCCAGTCCGTGCTGCTGCGGGTAGGCGAGCGCCGAGCCGTGCCAGGATAAATGTCCGCTGTGGCTTTGCTGGAAGACCGGTTCGCTCGGGTTCTGATGGCAGTCCGGCGGAGAGCGCAGCTGACAAAGGAAGTCCACGGGCTCGGGCGAGGTAAACGCAGACTCATACCGTGACCCGAACACGGGCTCCGAAACCACCTTGGACTGCAGGAAGGCCAGGATGCGTGCATACTTGTTGTCTTTGGTCTCTGTGCGCTCCACCGTGGTCAGGTAGTGCACCAGGTTCTTCATGCACTCGTGGTAGCCGTAGTGAAAGTAGTTTGCAAACTCGCTCAGGAGTTCCCCTGCAGACACGATTTCATCGATTAGTAAAAGCAGTTGGTTCGGGAGAACATTTAAACTATCGTCAAGTCAGTGACATGGGGTTATCTGTCTATGAATCGCCAATGGTACCCATTTTGGGAGGCTATGACACTCCAGAAGACCTTAGAGAAACCATTTGTTTTCTAAGATCGTATGGATATAAAGCCATGAGGTAAAAAAAATTATTTGATCTGTATATACTAAAATTATATCATATTGCATGAACATATTAAACTCTATTAAATAACTGATGTTCCTTTGTACTTGCATGAAGTAGGCCTACTCCAATCATTACATGCACATTTGCTATTATATTTTTATATTATATTTAGTCATATAAACATAAACCTGGTCATCTGAGATCCAAAAACTAATCACTACTAGTTTGATGTAGAGAGCCATTTCCATTAAATAAATAAATAAACAGATAAATAAATAAATATATATATATCTGAGAGATGAAGAGAATGAGGACGTGTCCAGGAGGACGTACCTTTTTCTCTCCCGCGGGGAAAATCAGCTGAGTGCAGAGCACGCAAGTATTGTACAGTCATTTCTAAAATTTCTGCCTTCTCCAGCTTCCCACAATTCTGTAAGATAAGATAAGATACGATAACTAAGATAAAATGAGAACTTGGTAAAGACATGGACAAAATGGACAAAAATTTAAAGAAATTGGTATCAAATTAAAAATATGTTTAACAAAAACATATTTTTACAAAAATATGGGAACGGTGTGCTATATTTTAATTCAATGCATATAATAAATATAACTTTAAAGAAATATAGCACTGGTAATTAATGAAGAGCTCACCTCCAAAAACAGATGTGTGTTTTTATGAAATGTCACAAATAAAATAAAAAAATTTCATTATACACTGAAGGAAATATCTATCCAACTGGTGTTTGGTTGTTTGGCTTAATTAAAGTATAACTCATCCGAATAAAGATTCATCATGTTACATTTGTAAAGAATTATACATGGCAGTCAGGTCACTTTTTTTTGAAGAATGGACCCCATACTAGTGAGAACTTCCATCATAGTTTTTCTACTTTAATTGTAATCAATCATTCCAGTCTTTTCCATACATACAGATGGATAAGCACTACATACAGAGAAACGTATTTATTTATTGATTGATTAATTGATTTTTGCACCCAGACCTGTTTTGTCCCAGTAATGTTCAGAGATTTTCGCTACCTGTTTGGCCAGGGCCATGGGGACGGTTTTGCCGAGCTCATTCAGACAGCGGTTGATGCGATCTCTCCTTCGTTTCTCGATCACTTTGTGCGAGACTGGTGTTTTCTGCAGGAAAACAGATAACAGTGAAATTTACTGCAAACCAATAAGCAGTTGCTGGATTAATTTGGTTGTCCACTGAGACAGAAACAACCAGCATTCCATTGTGGAACGTTGATTAAGTCATTAATGAAGAGATCTGCAACATTTATTTGAGTTAAAGCTCTGCATCACAGGTTACCCTTAAACGACATTATGTCATACAACAGGACTCTTGTTGTGTTTTATATATCTAGTTATTTAACTAAAGATCTAAAAGTGACTTTAGATTATCTTGTTTGCTCATAATAATATTAAATGTTATCACCAAGGCTATAAACTGTCTAAGGGCAGCAACTGATTCGTAAAACTTTCCAGTCATCAGTGAGCCAATATTTTTAAAATCCAGGTGGCTTTTAAACTGAGAGAGCATTCACTTATCTGTGCATTCACTCATTCATCATGTATGCCACTTTATCCCATGATAAAGGTTCGCGGGGGGCCTGGAGCCTATCCCAGGAGACTTAGGGGTACAATGTGTGGTACACACTGGACAGGGTGCCAATCCATCACATGGCACACACACATACATAAACACACTCACACACTATGGGCAATTTAAGAATGCCAGTTAGACTCATCTGCATATCTTTGGCCTGGGGGAGGAAACCCACTGGAGAAATTGCAAGCTGCAGGCGAGAGTTGAACCCAAAACCTGGAGGTGCAAAGCAACAGTACTAACCACTACTGCTACCGTGCCGTCCATTAATTTATCGGTGCTTTCGTTAACAAATTTTTCGTAACACAAACTAATGAAAAAATAAAAAATGTAAGCATGGTATGCAAGTTCGCAGTTGTTTTTTACAATCATGAATTAAGCATGCTGTAGAACAGCTCACATACATACACATCATAAAAAAATATTAAATAAATAAATAAATAAATAAAAAAACTGTACATTAGAAATGTATTTAGAATGAATAGCAAAAAACAGTGTGCTGTATTTCATTTACAAGCTCACTGGTCCATGCACTCTGGTTTGGACACACTTTTTTTGGTGCATATAATATATTTTTATTATTATAAATAAATAAATAATATGCGCTAAAAAGAAAAAGGTGTGTCCAAACCATATCATTTTATTAATACATTATTTAAATTATTTATTATAATAAAATCCCTTCTTAAATTAAACGGTTATTATTATTATATTTCTTTTAAAGTTATGATCAGGCTGGTTCCTCTTGGTGTTCGATCCGGTATCAGTCGGAACCCTATAGTTTGTTGGTATTAATTGTATAAATAAGTTTTTTACCTTGCGGTCCTTCATCTTCGATGCCATCGTGTCTTTAGGGACGGAAATAAGAGCGGTTGCGGTTGTTACAGCGCACGCGCACAGCGGTGTACTGTATGTTCCCGTGTCAGACTGAAGTCGCGAGACTGGGTCGCGCGGGCTCTTTATAAAGCGGATTGTGCGCGCATGCATGGCCTCCCCGATCATTCTTCAGGGATTTAAAGCTCTGATGTGTGTGTGTGTGTGTGTGTGTGTGTTGTTGTTGTTTTTTGGTTAATGTGCTCGCTTATAGGATCAGTTAAAGTGAAAGAGAGGCGGGGACCTGGGACTATAAGGAGGGGCAAAAGTGCTGTTTTGTTAATCCACGTGGCTGTCACATGGATACCATGTTACCCGAGAGCGCAGCCAGTGCGCGCGACCCAAACCAGCCTTCTTTCTTTCTTTCGTGTTATAGGTGCGGGCTCGTGTGATAGATACTAGACTCTTGTCTTTGTTTATTTCTTTCTTTCTTTTCTTTTCTTTTCTTTTTTTTTAAAAAAATGCGTTTACACGTGAGCACTTCGCTGGTGCACGTTTTAGAGAGCGCGCGCGCTTTCGGTGCCATCGTGTCCCCGCTGGTGCCTTAGTTCCTACACACTGTTTCCTACAAAGTGCATATCATTTAGACACTTGTTTAAGGCCTAGTGCAATAATGCACAGTCCTTTAAGTAAACCTACCTTAGTGTGGGACGCTAAAGGACACGTCTGGTGCATTCACAGTAATAATACACAACTTAAATAGTGCATCAGTTGTCTTTGAGGACATGGCATGTCCCCTAAATTATTTGAATATTAAAATATAAATGATTTAAAAAAAAAAAAAGTCTGTATATTAAATATTAAATAAATGCACCCTCTACCACCACCATTATCATAATCACCGACAAAGTTCAATAAAATCTTATTTTTTTTCCTCAAAATTATTTTCAAACTCAGGGTATAGCTGTACTGTATGTATAGATACATAATATCTAATATCATAAAAGTTTTTTTCTTCTTAGATTATCACCATGAGCACTTTTTGCTCCACCACCATCCACTATCATCATCATCATTGACAAAGAGTTCAATCAGGTTTTTTTTTTTTTTTTTTGGTCCATGAGTGAGATTTTATGGTGCCACAAAACTGTTAAACCTTAAACCTTCAATCCTGCATGTGGGGAAAATATTGGCACCCTTTTCACTTTCATATAAACGAAAACCCCTTTATACTTTCCATGTCTCTGATGATGTTGGCTCCCATGAGTGTGGTGTCCATCTTTTCTATCTACCTGTACGGGTACACAATTTATCCTTAAAACGCATTAGACCTACGTGGTCCAGAAAGTCCATTAGAAGTTGTGACATTAGAATTCTCACAAGAATTGCAGGTGCATTTCGTTCACTGGAGTTTGAAACCTGACTCCTGGACTAGACTGGGAAAGATGCACTTTGGGGCTCATGCACCAGTGCGTTAGTGAGATCCCGTGGTTTTGGCCACTTGTGCCCTGTTTAACCTTTATTGGAGCCCTTTTTTTTTTGGAGCAATTTTCTTTTTTTCATAAAGCTTGTCTCCTGTCACTGGAGTAATTAAGCAAAGCCTATAATAGGCTGTTCCGCCGTGTTGGACAGTAGACGCTGTTTTGTTTTTTTGAGTGTCTCTGTGTCTCTCCTCCTCCTCCCTCTGCTGTGTTCACACGACTCGGTGACATGGAGATCTTTCACGCAAAGCGTGTGTTTTACACTCCCCAGCCTTGGCAGGTGTATGCGGGGGTGCCTCTTAGGCCTAGCCTCCAGACACATGCACACACACACACACATGCATGCACACACACACACTCCGGGCACGCCGCTTTTATATAGTTTTTGCGCGCCCACAGCGCGCCACAGCGATGGTGATGCTGTTTTTTCCCCCACCACACCCACCACCTCTGGACGGCTCAATTTGTATCCTATTATCCTATAAGAAAATGTCTATTGAGCCGAATGAATGGTTGCACTGGGTGTAAATTTTAATAAAAAGAAGAGAGCGAGAGGGAAGAAGAATGCCGGAACGCAGCTGGCCCCCTGATCCTCCATCACCTGCGCGCCCCTATTCATTTGCCCTAATTTCGCTCAACTTAACCAACTTGGGACGGACTCATTCGGGCATTGTTTGCCAAGGGTGAAGCTTTCTGATCGAATTAACACCATGTTTTGATCCGGTAAATGTCATTAGAAGGGGAAAAAAGAGAAGAGAGGGGAAAAAACAACAGTCGCGTCCAGAAGGGGGTCTTTGGAGACGACGCGCAAAAGCGCACAAAAGGACTTCTCTCTTTTTTGTATCCCCATGTTGCCCAAGATCGTGTCCGACAAAGAGCATTATTTTATACTTGAATACATTTCATACAACAATCGGCTGTTTGTTTTTCTCCAGCCATATTTTTTTTTCACACCGTGGGTTAAACAACGGGGGTGTATTGTGCTCGCCGCACCGCGCGCCCTCCAAAGCGCGTTTCTGCGCGTCTGCGCGTCTACTGATGCTTTTAATCTCCTACACACTGAGCTCGGTGTGTTTTGTGCCGTTTTGTGTGTGTTTTTAATATATCACACAGTTTCTGGTTACGAACTATTAAAGTGTGTGTGGGGGGTGGTGTTTAAAAAAATACAAGAAATAAAAGATTGTTAAAAGAATAATAGCTCTTTGGAGAGCCTGATCTGCTGCGATTGAAGGAAAGAGAGAGAGAGAGAGAGAGACAGAGGCACCAGTGAAGTAGACTAAAGCAGAAAATCCAATTAGTTCAATTATTTTTTCCAGCACAAAAAAAAATACACACTTGTATACATTCAGTGCTCCGAGGTGCCAAAACTTTTTGCGTTCATTTTGATTTTTTTTTTCTACAAAGAAAAACGCACAAACATTTTTTTTTATTTTGTCTTCGAATTAAATCGAATTAATTTGTCAATACATTAGACGATCTTGTTGGTAAAATTGTAATGTAGATAAACAGCTTTTAAACTGGGAGCACAAACGCAGAGTTTTCATTTCATGTTTGTTACAAACAACGCGCAAAGTCTATTTTGAGTCTATTTATCTTCTTCTAAATTATTTGAAAAGCTTAGTTTTATAATTAATAAACTGTAGCAGCAAATAAATGAGTGATTTGCAATATATATTATTTGATTTAAAATTGATTTTGGAAATATTTTGTTTTTGGTGTAATGTGTTATAACGTGCACAAGAGGTTTAAATTTAGATAAACAACTTTATACTGACTTTTTACATTAAACGTTTTTATGTTTTTCTTTCAAGTTTGTCTTTGATAAAAAACAATGCGCGACAAATCTTCTAAAAGATTTGAAATGCTTCTAAATTATTTTTGAAAATCTCGTTTCGTTTTGTAATTAATGCACAACAGCAGCAGTAAACAAATTAGTGATAGTTTTTTTTAAATGATCAATTTATTTAGGAAGTATTTAGTTTTGCTTTTGTGACATGACGTCACGTGCCCAAGACGCACACGCATAATGATGTTTCTTATTTATTTTATTTATTTATTTACCTTTATTTAACCAGGCAGGACAGATTAAGAACAGGTTTCTTATTTACAACAGTGGCCTGGCAAAGGCTGAGCCTTATGGGGGAAGTAGGAGAACTGATAAATATATCTTATGTAGATCTATAATAATCAGTTATTTTGAATGCGTATACTATTTTTATTACTTAAACATTTAAACCTATAATTTCTGAATAATTATTTGTTTAATTATCATATGGTTTATTTCTCGGAGTAAGGAGTGTGTGTAGACAATTCATTCATTTCATCCTTGGATTTCAGTTATCCCCAAACGCCACGTATAGTGGACGCTCGATTATAAAGCTTTTCGTGTGATTAATGCACACATCTAATGTAAATCTATCAGATCGACACTAATACGCGGACATAATTCATGTTTTCGTGCTAAAAATGCAGTGCGTAAAACCGCAGGCGCAAAATAAATAAATAAATCAGTGCAGAGTTTACTTTTGTTATTCACGGTCAGTGTGTGTGTGTGTGTGTGTGTGTGTGTGTTTAAATTGTATAAGTTTAGCTTAGTAATAATGTGCATTATTGTTTACACCTCTAAGATTTAAAGCTATAAGTACGTCTCCAGTATGATAACTGAAGTAAAATCTCGGTTTATTTTCTTTTTCCAGAAACCGATCATTATGAGAGATTCAGGAATTTTGATGCTCCTGTTTCGCGTGCTGTTTCTTCACAAAGTCTAAACTGACTATAGATTTTTCCCTCCTTAAAGCACATTTCATTTCCTTATCACTTTTAAACTTCACTCTTCAAATGGTGATGAAGGAAGGAAATGATTATGATAGTGGAGGTGATGATGATGGTGATGACGATGCTGCTGCTGCTGATGGTGATGAAGGTGCTGGTGGTGGTGGTGATGATGATGATGATGATGATGAAGGTGATGGTGCTGTGATGATGATGATGATGAAGGTGCTGCTGGTGGTGGTGATGATGATGATGATGATAATATTAATAATAATGATGATGATGATGATGATGATGATCGAGGTGATGGTGGTGGTGGTGATGATGATGATGATGATGATGATGATGATAATATTAATAATAATGATGATGATGATGATGATGATCGAGGTGATGGTAGTGGTGGTGATGATGATGATGATGATGATGATGATAATATTAATAATAATGATGATGATGATGATGATGATCGAGGTGATGGTAGTGGTGGTGGTGGTGATGATGATGATGATGATGATGATGAAGGTGATGGTGCTGTGATGATGATGAGGTTGATGATGATGATGATGGAGGTGATGGTGCTCTGATGATGATGATGGAGGTGATGGTAGTGGTGATGATGATGAAGGTGCTGGTGATGATGATGATGATGATGATGTTGATGATCTTGATGATGATGAAGGTGATGGTGCTGTGATGATGATGATGATGATGATGATGTTGATGATGATGGAGGTGATGGTAGTGGTGATGATGATGGAGGAGATGGTAGTGGTGATGATGATGATGAAGGTGCTGGTGGTGATGATGATGATGATGATGAAGGTGATGGTGCTATGATGATGGAGGTGATGGAGGTGATGGTAGTGGTGATGATGATGATGGAGGAGATGGTAGTGGTGATGATGATGATGAAGGTGCTGGTGGTGGTGATGATGATGATGATGATGAAGGTGATGGTGCTATGATGATGGAGGTGATGGAGGTGATTGTATTGGTGATGATGATGATGATGAAGGTGCTGGTGGTGGTGATGATGATGATGAAGGTGATGGTGCTGTGATGATGATGATGGAGGTGATGGTAGTGGTGATGATGATGAAGGTGCTGGTGATGATGATGATGATAATGATGATGAAGGTGATGGTGCTGTGATGATGATGATGATGATGATGATGTTGATGATGATGGAGGTGATGGTAGTGGTGATGATGATGATGGAGGAGATGGTAGTGGTGATGATGATGATGAAGGTGCTGGTGGTGGTGATGATGATGATGATGATGAAGGTGATGGTGCTATGATGATGCCCTCTGCACCTATTGACTCGTCCCTATGCTCAACTGGACTTCATGTTAATTTAAAGAACTTCTGTTATATTGAACTTTCAGCTGCACAACACACATGATGTTATCATTTCTATCTGTTATCACCCAAATGAGGTTGGTTTCCCAGTTGAGTCCTGGGTAGGAGATTAAAAGCAACTGGGTTCCCAGTTGAGTCCTCTCAAGGTTTCTTCCTACTGATATCTCTGGGAGTTTTTCCCTCAGCACCTTCACCCTTGGCTTGCTCAGGGACGATCTGATCATTCTGATTCATACTTATTTCTTGACATTTTACAAACTATATGGAAAAGAATTTGGCCTCATCCTCCAATGACATTTTATCCAAATCCAAATGCTTCAATATGGAGTCGGTCCCCCTGTAGCAGCTATAACAGCTTCCACTCTTCTTGAAAGGCCGTCCACAAGATGTTGGGATGTTTCCTTGGGAATTCGTGTCCATGGAGCATTTATGAGGTCAGACACTGATGTTGGACGAGCAGGTCTGGCTCGCAATCTCCGTTCCAGTTCATCCCAAAGGTGCTCGATGGGGTTGAGGTCAGGGCTCTGTGTTCGGGCCAGTCAAGTTCTTCCACACCGAACTCATCAAACCATGTCTTTATAGTCATTGCTTTGTGCACCGGGACGCTGTCATGTAGGAATAGAAAAGCGTGGCATTGTCCAAGATGTCTTGGTTTGCTGAAACATTAAGATTGTCCTTGACTGGGGATAAGGGCCTGACTGAAACACCTAAATTCAATAATTAACAGGTTTGGACCTGAAAATACTCCAGTCCAATATACAGTACAGTATATATACTGTGGAGTACAGAATATTCTGTAAAGCTGCTTTGCATCAATGACCATTGTTAAAAATGCTATATAAATAAAAGTGAATTGAATTAAATGATGATACAGTTTCATTATTACAGTTTGTTTCTCCTAAAATTATCAGTATTTAACTAAAAAAAATTTTTTATTTCCAATAATAATAATAATTTCAGCAAAATGTGATTACAAGCAGCATCGCTTAAATAAACAAAGTCATGTCTATTTCTTAATTATCACTAAATACAAAATCCAACTGAGTTCATTTGTTATTTAACATTAAAGTATTAGAGATTCATAGACAAATGTAACATAGTAACTTAAAATTTAATGCTATAGATAAAATGCAAATAATAGTAATATTCCCCTTAGTTGTTCCGCTTAGTGGAGCGATCGTTTCCATGGTGATTTTCTTAAAGCGCCAATCAGAACCCGAGTTCTGTCCAGAACACAATCTGAATTTTAAGCCTCGAGTTAACATGCAGCTCAGATCAACATGTTATTGCTCAGATTATTAATAAATTCATTCATATTATGTTTCTTGGCTTATTTCTTTGTCAGGCCACTCCTTTGCTTATTACCTTAATAAGATCCATTAGAATTTTAGCCAAGGGATTTTTAA
>JAOTQY010000031.1:9260895-9271968 GCA_026413445.1 Dolichallabes microphthalmus
TGTGATAAACATCGGCGCATGTCCTCTGACGTAACATTAGGAACTAGCGACAACGTATGATGACGTATAACAGTGTTTTAGTGGTTTTTTATTTTATTTTTGCAGTTTGTGCAAGATTTAGTGAAGACAGCACCATGGGTCCTGAGAACGTTAGCAAGGACAGTATCTAAAGAATTATGAGGAGATTGTTTGCTGATTTGTCAGGTTGCGGTTTCTTTTTTTGGTGGTATGACGGTAACCAAGGAAGTAAACAAAAACAAATCCTATGATTTCATTAGCTGGAGACTGCGTGATTGACCAATCAAAATCACTGCTGCATTTCATGAACCTAAAACTGTCAATACCATGACTTACTGGTGTAACTTTACTTCTTGTGGGAATGCGTCGCATTCGCCTTCGCATTCGCACTTTTTGCGTGAAATACGCAGGACACGCATAGAAAATTATCACTGAAATTCACTCAGTCCTTGCGCATTATGTTTTCACCACAAACTGTTAACACGACATCGACGTTGAAACGAGTCTCATCTTTTATTTCTCATCGGGATGGACAAATCAAGATCATAGGTCTATTTCTACATGTGATTACGTTCTATCAGAAGCTGAACATTAATAAACATTTGCGTACATTGGCTTAAGAGGTTTATGTCTGGGATATTATTATTAAGTAATTTCATAAGGGGATGTGTTTACTTGTACAAGTTTAATAAGAGAACGTCATTCAAGTTGATTAACATTCACAAAACTAGTTGACTTCGCATTGTTTGCTATCTAGGATAGTGTCTAGCCTCATTTCCTCTTTTATTATCTACTTCCTTTCCTGCTGCATTTTGTGTGTGTGTGTGTGTGTGTGTGTGTGTGTGTGTGTGTGTGTGTGTGTATAGGAAAAGATAAAAATGAATCGTCGTGACATTATCATCTCCTTCTTGCCTCTTGCTCATACATTTGAGAGGGTGATGGAGGTACAGTGAGATTTACCCTGCATGTGTGTGTGTGTGTGTGTGTGTCTGTGTGTGTGTGTTTTATTTTTACAGATACACTGCATGCTCAACCACACTGACATCCACGTATCTTATCTTCCCCTCGCTCACATGTTTGAGAGAGTAGTAGAGGTACGTATATCACTGAACATACTGTGCATGAATAAATAAACACTGAGAAGGCTAAACTATCACATATTTATTAACATTTTTTAAATGAAAAGAAAAAGCCAGTGATGACAAAACACAGCATAGAGCCATTAGGCAGATTTCAGGAGGAAAAATAAATAAATGTCATGCTAGACAAGTAGGAATTCTGGAACATGAGCATAAACTAGCTTAGCTAAAAGCTAGCTAGTGCCTCAGTTATGAACAATGAAACAAGAAAAAGCAATTTAATGTTACCAGTTATGTTGGTAATATCAATATTTTCCTCAGTTGTGTGGGTTAAATCACTAATAAACAGTTGTATATGCTAAAATGACAACTGTAAGCAGAGTTAGCTAATCAGAGTTAGCATTTTAAAGTTAGCAACACATTGTGATATCTGGATAGAAAAAGCTAGCGAGTCTGTCTTTTATATTAACACAAAAAATACAATGTGGCAGTGAAAACAAGACAGAAATGTTATATTTTTCAAAGAATATACTAAGAAAGTTTCTCTCAGAGTCAGAAGGATAGAAAAAGGGGGTCTGTGTGTGAGATTTTTAACATTTAGCATTTGCTACTAGCCAAACTTGTTAGTGCTGCTTATTGAAAAAAGCATGAAGGGTATTAAAGGTTTAATGAAATAAAGATGGAGCTGGTACCTGGCTAGTCTAAATAAAAAGAAAATGTCTGGAATATAGCTACATTTTCCTCATATATGATGGTACATTATTTAACAAAACAAAAAATCTTCACTCAAATGAAGAAATTAAAACTTCTGGCACGTCAGAACTGCTAGTATGATTGCTGTGTTTTGTTTCCTAACAGAATTGTGAACTAATTTTCCCGCATGCAGATTTGTGCAGTTGCGCACCGCTAACTTTGCTAATTCTCGACTGGTGTATAGATTGTGATCCTCGTGCACGGAGCGAGGATCGGTTACTTTCAGGGCGACATCCGGATGCTGATGGACGATCTGAAGACGCTGAAACCGACCATTTTCCCCGTCGTACCCCGACTCCTCAACCGCATGTTCGACAAGGTGAGGACGAGCTGCGGCGTTACAACTCCATCGTAATCACGTCCGTACTGAGTGTATTCGGTTTTGAGACGTCGAATATTGTGTCTCAAAACAGTGAGCTGTTTGTACTGTATGTTTTTATGTAGTATAACTGGTTTAATTGTAAGAAGTTCTGCTGTTTCTTTTGTCGACATTAAAAAGCCGTTTCTAACTTACCGTAACTCAAAAACTAAGTTTTTGAGCCGAGCCTCATTTTCTTTGGATTTGTAAACGGGATGTTTAGTCGAGCACAGCATTTTAAAAGTATTTGCGATGTATTTAGAAATATTAGCACACCATAAATTTGGTTAAAAAAAACAAGGAGAAAAATGTAAACACGCTGACTGTGTGCTAAGGATTATGGGTATGCTTGATGTGTGGTTGATGATGATGTACTGCAGATGTTATAAAATCAAACACACACACACACGTGCACGATTTCTCTGAATGTGCTTCTCGTCGCGTTCAGATCTTCGGGCAGGCGAACACGCCGCTGAAACGCTGGCTGCTCGACTTCGCCACCAGGAGGAAAGAGTCGGAACTGCGCAGCGGCGTGGTGAGGAAGGACAGCATGTGGGACAAACTCATCTTCAACAAAGTGCAGGTAGGTCAAGGAACCATGAAACTGAAAGCTGAAAACAGGGCAGTTCTAAAGCGAATCAGGACGTGGACGACTGTAATAATGCTGCATCAGTGAGGTAACGCGCTGTAGACAAGCTAGATGTTGTTGTTGTGTTGTGTTGTCACTCTTGTTTGCACATTTGCACGTGCGCTTTATGTTGTCTTTTCTGTATAGGATAGATGGTTTCTGTTAATTTATAATGTTAATCTGGTTTGTCTTAGCCAGCTAATTAGATTTCTTAGTTAGTTAGCTAGTTAGTTTTATGTTCATTTATGTTGTAACTTTATGTCGTATGTAGCACCTTGGTCCTGACAATAAAAGCCTACTTGACGTGACTTGACTTAAGACGAATGTGGATTTGCTCTGCTGTAGATGAATCCTAAATACCTTTGCGACTCATACACTATACGTATTGCACGAACTACTTATTTTTTCGGAATTTAATGCACTATGTATGTAATATTCAGGTAGATACCGTTACCCATGGTTGTTGTGTGTAGGTGAGCCTGGGTGGGCGTGTGAGACTGATGATCACCGGCGCCGCGCCCGTTTCCCCAACAGTGCTGACGTTCCTGCGGGCCGCCCTCGGCTGCCAGGTGAACTATCGCACCTACGTCGTTCTATCCCCTGACTTTTTTTTCCCCGACGGATTGCCGTTCATGCACGATTTTAAAGAGTGTGTTCTGTGTGACAGTTTTATGAAGGTTATGGACAGACCGAGTGCACTGCAGGATGCTCCATGTCTCTGCCAGGAGACTGGACGGCAGGTAACACTACTGTACCTCACACACAGAGTGAAGACATGTAGTACAGTATGTGTACACAAACCTGCTATGGTGTGTGCGTGTGTGTGTTTTAGGTCACGTGGGACCTCCTTTACCCTGTAATTATATTAAACTGATAGACGTGGCGGAGATGAGCTACTACGCAGACAACGGTGAGGGGGAGGTGAGTCGTCGCGACGTTTCTCTAATCTGTAAGCGAAGTTGTGATGACTACAAATGGTGTCGATCCATGTTGGCGCCTTTAGGTGTGTGTGAAAGGGCCGAACGTCTTCCAGGGATATCTGAACGATCCGGAGAAGACTGCGGAGGCCATCGATAAAGACGGCTGGCTGCACACGGGTGACATCGGCAAATGGCTTCCGGTACATTCCACGTTTAAAGTTCAGACGTTAGCTAAAGCGTTTCTGTACTCCTCCTTCCTCTTTAATCGTATCTTGTGTGTGTCTGTGTGTGTTACAGAACGGCACTTTAAAGATCATAGACAGGAAGAAGCACATCTTCAAGCTGGCCCAGGGCGAGTACATCGCTCCTGAGAAGATCGAGAACGTCTACATTCACAGCGACCCCGTGGCTCAGGTCTTCGTCCATGGAGAGAGTCTGCAGGTCCTACACACACACACCGACACACACACTCTCAGGATGCAGTGAAACTGGTCAAAGGTGCATGTGAGTAAATGCTAATGCGTTGTGCTTTGTGTAGTCGTGTTTAGTGGGCGTTGTAGTACCAGATCCTGACATGCTTCCAGGATGGGCGAAGAAAAGAGGACTCGTGGGATCCTATCTCGAGCTGTGCAAGAGCAAGGTAACACACACACACACACACACAGTGTAACAATGTAACGTCATGACAAGGTCACAAAAGATACAGCACTGAGATCGGAGACTCCTTACATAAATGTTCTTCAATATACACAATAAACAACTGGTCCATCACTGGGGATTATTACTGTTTGTCTGGTGTGTGTGTGTCTATTTGGACAGGAAGTGAAAAACGCCATTTTAGAGGACATTCTGCGGTTGGGGCAGGAGGGAGGCCTGAAGTCCTTCGAGCAGGTCAGCTGATGGTTTTGAAGTCTTGTTTAGAAGTTTAGAATCCTACCTTTTTTTTTTTTTTTTTTTTTTTTAAAGCTTTCACGTTCATGCTTACTTTATTTGTGTCCAGGTGAGAGACATCGCCGTGAACCCAGTGTTGTTCTCCGTGCAGAACGGCCTCCTCACGCCCACCCTGAAGGCCAAGAGAATTGAGCTGAGGAACCACTTCAAAGAACAAATCGCTCAGCTTTACGCCAAGATCAGGATGTAAGCACAAACTCGGAGGGTGGAGAAAGCCAGAGAGGAAGAGGACGAGGACGAGGAGTGGGTTGTGACATGATTGGAATCTTTGTTAAAACCCATCAACTCCTAACTAAGTGCAGTTATAATCATGTCCACTAGGTGTCAAAAATATGCTCCAGCCTATGGTATTGAGGTAACCAGTGTGATTTATATTATATACAAAGTCTTCAGGCCGGTAAATAAATGCCTTCCATCCATCAGGAAAAAAAAAATTACAGGAACAGAAAAAAAAAAAAAAAAAAGGTGTTGCTTTAAAATGTTCTTGATTTATTAAAATCGATACTGTAATTAAATTCTACCTTTTCAGTCGATCGGGTTGTCACACAGCGGAATGAAAACTTCACAGGGTTTTTCTTAAATTTCTGTAATTTCTTTAAAAAATGTATTAGTTTAGTCGTTAGCTTATGTCCGCTGGTTGATCTACTTGCTGAGTCGCGCTGGTCTCTTTCTCTGTGTGCTGATTGTACAGTATACAAAACATTTCTGTGTAGTGCCAAAGACGTGACATCACCACGTCAGATTACATTTGTAGCGTTGACACAAAAATCTTTTTTTTTCATGAATAGTTAAAACTCAAACATGATTTTATTATATTTTAGAACCGGAGAGATTTTCCATGTGACATGTTTTAAACGAGGGGGGGGGGGGAATCCCTCCTTTATTAGTCGGTTAAGGGAAAATAATCAATGTTAGGAAGTTGATTATTTGTTCTAACATGTTCCAAAATGTGTTTTATTCCTTTTTACACCGCAGCAATTAAATTAATCACAACATACTTTTTTTATCCGTTTATACTTTCGTTTGATGTTCATGGAACAGCCGTGCACTAGTTAGTTCCTGTTCTTGATATGTTATAGCGGTTAGTTTCCTTTCTCTTTAGAAGACAAAAACAAGCAGACTGTAAGAAGCACAAACTCCTACAAAACTATAGAAACACATTAGAACAAGTACATAAACCTGTTATTTGTAGCTGCACTGATCTCAAGTTCATTTCATTCAAACGCTTATCTGACATGCCTCAGCAGGGTAAAGGTTTTAGATACATTTATCTGAGACATTGGTTCATTAAGGGAAAAAAAATCTAAAGTTGCAAGTAAATAACGCTGCGGCTTCTGTTCTACGAAATGTTTTGTACAGATCTATTTATGTTCTAAATATATATATTTTGTGTATAACAATTGCAGTACTGTAACAGTTCTCTCTCTGTGTTTGTGAAATAAATTAATGTATTGCATTTAAATATTTTATAAGGATTTCTTTTTTTATTTTACAAGTTTGAAAAAGATCCAAATTTAAACATTGCAGTATTTATACTCAATGCAAGAATAGAGCTGCGCAATCTCATCAGTTTTGCATGTATTTAATTATTATTATTTTACTATTTTTATTCCTTGGGTCCATTTTTTAGATTCAGAATCAAAATTATTATTATTAATTATGTTATTTAGAATATAGAAACCACACATACCCAAGTTTTGCTTTATTTATTGGCGGCTGGTGCAACACCACCACCTACTGGACTCGTGGGTGGAACGTAGAGGTAAAAAAAATATTGCTTTTATGGAGGAGACGAGAAATTAGAATCGATCAACAAGACAGAATTTCAGTGTTTATTAGATACTTTCACTAGAAATATAGCTGCTTGAGACAAAAAAAAGAGAGAAATTATTGTGAAAATAATGCTCAAATGTCAAATGTTGTGCTATACTGTATGTGTGTGTGTATATATATATATATATATACATACACACACATTATACACTGTATTGTGTATTTAAACATTTGTTACAGACAACAAATGTTGTTCATGCTAATACTAATTCACAAGGCATGACAAAGAATTTAACGCACATGTCGGACTAACTCGCACATTACAGTAGAAGTACAATAGTTAGAAAAGATGCACCAAATGTATTTACAAATCAGGTAAATAGGTGTGTGTGTGTTAAGGGGTCACTCAGTGCACAGAAGACTCATAGGAGTTCTCTTTAAATTCCAGCTGAATTCATTCCAGAAATACAACAAACCACAGTACACTACAGTA
Organism: Dolichallabes microphthalmus; assembly: GCA_026413445.1. Lineage (NCBI taxonomy): Eukaryota > Metazoa > Chordata > Actinopteri > Siluriformes > Clariidae > Dolichallabes > Dolichallabes microphthalmus. Next base: position 9,267,869 of record JAOTQY010000031.1, read on the forward strand.
TGTGCTTTTGATTTTATTAACATTGTGGCAGAGTACAGCCAATGGACACGATTAATGAAATTTGCTTATTTTAAGGAACAAACACAAGTGAAATGATAAGGAAGTGAAAGCACGCTCAGTGACGCATGGTATTGGTGTTACTATAACTACTACTATAAATGTTTCTCACACAGTACAGGGAGCTCGTGCTAAAGACACTTTCAGTTAAAGTAAAGGGACACTTGAGCTCTTGTTTGATTGTTGTAAAGCCATGATCTTAAAAAACAACAACAACAAAAATACCTGATTAAATTTAAGTGCGTGATTAGGGTCTACGGCTCATCATGTAAAGACATGGATTATATATAAACAGCACCTTGGAAGTAGAAAGACAAATTATCGTGGATAAAAATGCATGCAGTATAGTGCAATTATACACCGGTATCAGGATCCCATAATGCTTTCGTTCCCTGATTCGATTGGTTTTAGCCCTGTTACTAGCTGGTTTTATAGAACAGTGATCCGGGTAGCGGATGTTGAAACTCTAAATAAAGCTGCAGGGTCACATTATGTAGTTCAGATTTATCCAACAATAAACACACAAGACAAAACACACACAGACAAAATACTCCCCTTTAGCCATTATGAATAAGCAACATAAATGCTACACAAGTTTCGTACTGAATGTAAATTTAAAAGTTGAGTCGTTCAGGTTTTCTCTCAATATCAAGGCTCAGTTCAAGGTTCAAGTGACATTAAATGAAATGAAGTGGACGTCCAAAAAAGTTGTAAAAATGTAGGTGAGAGAAACCTGATGACGTGTAACAGAACCCTGAAAAAACAGTCCGATATCACATTCCTTATGACTCAGTGTCTCGGGCATCGACGAACAGACAAACCTTTGCTAGGCAATTCATGAGAATTTATTTATATAAAACACTGGGCCGTTGAAGTATATTCATTCAGTCAAACCCTTTAGCCGCACCATCTAAACCAATTACGCAGATAATCCCACAGACAAACTAATGTTTACCAGAAAATGTGACACAAACAACCATTTCAGGTACCAAGTCAAGTCATAACGGAATGGGGACATTTCCTTCTTTCTCATATACCACAACCCATTTGAATACAGCGGCTAATGCTAAATATGAGGAGCTGTAAATAAGTGTTTTAAGGCATATGGAGCATTTTCTTAATAGTTCACCAACACATCTGAGGAAAAAGTATGTATTTTTAACAATTTTATCTTATTTTCGTTATCGCCCTGCCCTTACGTTACCCGTTTAAAGCCAAATTCAGCCATTTAATCGTATATAAACGGAGGAGATTGAAGTAAATGGATGATGTGCCTTAAAAACATAGAAACACAGCTTATGTACTGCGGTATAACTATAGCAACTATAGGAAATGTATTTCTTCTTTAAGTTAGTGAATGATGTAAAGAAAAACTTGATTGTGAAAGCACACCACCACAAATACAATTAAACCGAAGCATAAAAAAAAACTACTATACTACTCTAACAATGGCATTTGTACAGTCGTAAACATTACTGCCCTAACAAGATTTTAATGGCTCATTTCACAACTCTCCTAATGAGTCCTATACACTAGATAAAAAAAGGAAAACAATCCCAATCTCTACCACTAGGGAGCAGGTTATGAAGTGAAATTTTGATTGTTTTTTTGTTACCTAAATATTCAAGTATTCTGGATTAAACAAAATACAAACTCACAATTTTGACTAGAAGATCCTGACCAACTTTTATTGCAGTCTTCCTTTTTCCTTTTTCGTCTCAAAAAGTCGGGCTAAAAATAAGGCATTAAATTTCGATTTAAGAGTCCCACTGAGACTGATTGACGGATCGCCCTGCTTGAAAAACAAAACCAAAAGACACATTAAAACACCCGAATGACCCAAGTGATGCGTCATATGTTCCCTAAAGCTGTAGAGCACAGTGTGACAGAATTTACCCCAATAATAATATATCGTCACATCGCAGCCCCCAGAATGCAACTCACCATATTAACACAAAACAAAACAAATAATTGTAGCCATTTTCGCATTATAGAAGGGTGTGTTTGCACTTAGGAAGTGAAGTACATCTCCTTGGTGAGCATGGACACAATACAGGGAATCTGCTTCTTGGCGTGGAAGTCGGGCATGTTGGAGGCAGACTCGAAGTCCAGCGCCACCTTGCGGTTGACGCGGGTCAGGATCTGCATGAGCTCCAGCTCTCGGCCGTATTTGCTCAGCATCTCGCACAGGGAATGAATGAACCACGAGCCGGTCACTGTGTTCCTCCACGAGTAGTAACCTATAAAGTGTGGGGCCATTTAAATTTTTTCAGTTTGAGTGATTAAAAGGACCTCACTGAGGTATGCGTGTGTGTGTGTGTGTGAGAGTGTGTCTGGGTACCTGGTGCTGTAGAATACGCATAAAGGAAATCAGCCTCCACAGGGATCCTCACCGGACTCTCAGGACCATCAGTCTCGACACCAGAGTCCAACCCTGTGCCTCGGCAGGCCTGAAAACACAAACACACTTCCTCAAAGAACTATCGTTATGAGGACCTTCCAAAGGTATCATTATCCATGCAGCTATTTACGACAAAATGTGCTCATGCTACAACGGCACTGTAAACACACTTTAGTTTAAATATAATTCTAACCTGTAAAATGTTTGTCATTTTCAGGTATAAACATTTAGTTAAACAACAACCTGTTTTACGGGGACCAGCGAAATGTCAGTGGTCATATTTATAGTCCTTGTGGGGACAGGTGGATATAAAAACACGCCCCCATACAAACCTGGATGAAGAAAAGCTTGGGTTTGCCCACTAGCGTCAGGCAGCGGTCTCCTCTGAACAGACTTGTCAAGGTCTTCATCTGCACCGAGGCGTCCGTCCCAAAGAACAGACCCTCGTCTCCGTGACTCAGCAACACGCACACGAAGGAGGCGCAGCGGCTGTGGTCATCCCTAGAAACTGGTGAGCGCACACAAACATACACACATATCGGTAAACTCCATTGTTCATGTTAAGAAAGGATGACACGTTTGATGACATGACATGTCTTTTTACAGATAACAGATACACAGAAAGTCATTATGTTACAACTCCTTCATATAGCTAACAAATCCTGTTCACACTCCATAACAGGTGGGACACCATTCAGCGAGCTACATTTAAAAGAAAGGAATAAAAAAATTGAGCATCTTACAAAAACATTAAGTAGGACTCTGAAAGCGCCCTCTGCAGGACAACTGCAATGTAAAAAAAAATAAATGCATTTTTTTAATGAACCAGTTTATCATTCTTACCTGAAGTTAAAACTTTTGTGATCTGATCTACAGTCTGGTCGTTGTACACCTTCACTTTGTAGCCCAGCTTCCCAAAAGTCTTCATGGCGTTCCCGGCGTCGACGTCTGTACCGTTGCGCTGGTTCATGCCTTGTTTATGGTGGAGAATCGAAATTATGGAGATATTCCTGAAGCTTCCATATGACATCAAGTTTCTGATTTTTATCTATGTGTGTGCATGTGTTCGAGTCAAACCGGGACTTTAAATAACAGTCTAGAATAACAGAACACAATTATGATTTATGAAAACTCCTTTTATTTCTCTATACACTTATCCCAGTGTTTCACTAGTGCTTGAATACCATCTAGGTAGAACGTTTTCTCAGTATACCGGGACCATGATCGGAATGTCTGCTTAATGTGTAAAACGCTGGCCTCCCAGGAACCCCTTGTGGAAATGACTCCCTAGCCGAGCCGTTTTACGTTGTCGGTAAATGTCAATCACTTTTAAACCTTCTATCAACAGAAAGTTGAAATTTCTGGTTCATTTCCTGTAGTTTTCATTGTTGTTCATTGTGCTTAACTAACATTATTAGCAGTTAAATAACAATGCTATACAAGTAGGTTCTTAAAACAGGCATTCAAAAGACGCCTCAACATGAAGCACATGTATACGCATTTGAAAGGACAGCGTCATGATAAAGATGGATGTGTGTGTGTGTGTGTGTGTCAGGGCTTGACATTAACTTTTTTGCTCACTGGCCAATGTGTCTAGTGGATTTCCGGAGTCACTCGCCATTCAGCCTTTTTACTAGCCACA
>JAOTQY010000031.1:9297291-9315295 GCA_026413445.1 Dolichallabes microphthalmus
CACACACACACACACACACACACATGCTCACAGTTATAATGAAGAGTGTTCCATTCACTTATAGAGTGAATTATGCAGTTGTGTTGTGCGAGGTTGACCTTACCTGCACACTGTCCATGTTTCTCGTCTGAGCACACGCAGCTGAACGTGGTGTGTGTTGGGTCTTCCACACACTCCGTACCTTCGGGACACGGGTTCCTTACACACAGCTTGCTCAACTCGGCGCACTCAGCACCTTCGCAAACACACAAGGAATAAATCAAATCAATGAAACAATCCATGTCCGTGGTATTAGAGGACATTTGGATTGCCCTGCCTTACCACGACAGAGGCAGTCAGCTTTCTGTGTGTGGCGCGGGGTGACGAAGCTGAGCCTGGCTGTGCTGTATGTCGCCATGGTGCCCGTCTCCAAGGTCACCGTCTCCTGGCAGTGACGAGCCGGACAGTCCGATCGAGGGCAAAGTTTGTTGCCCACACGCACGATCCTCACCCCGGTTATCTCCTCGATGGCACCAGCGGAGGCGTTCAACTTCCTCACCACCACTTCCTGCGCCTGCTCTGGACTTCCTGTTTTGTCGAGAGCAAGGAGCACTTCGAGGTCACTGTGATCCGGCTGCAGGCTGACGAGCTGCACGTCGCTGCGCCGCACGCCCGCCGTGTTCCGCAGCGCTCTCGCAAAATTGCGCCAATGCTCGCCGATGAACTCTTCCGGCGCGATGGCGCCCAGGCGGATGGTCACGAGATTGATGAGGGCGGGGGCGGGGCGTACGTGCACGGTGACGCGCGCCCACGTCATAAAGCGGCCGTCCGTCACGGTGGCATTGAGCAGGTAGCGCCCGGAGTCAAGGGCACCCAGAGCGACAAGTCGGCCATCAGCGGGTGACACGGAGAACAGGGCGGAGCTGTCGGAAGGGGCGGGGTCAGAGCTGATCCCATAGGTGAGGGTGTCGTGCACATCTTGGTCTGTAGCGTGAATTTTTCCCAGAACCCCGCCGCCGACGTACTCGGCGGTCGTGGTGGTGACGAAAACATCCAGTGGGAGGATGACGGGAGGGTGGATGCTCTCTTCGATCAGGCGGACGAACACCAGCGCCGAGGAGGAGAGGGGCGGCCGGCCCGAGTCTGACACCTGAAACGGGGAGAGCAGATGATCCACGAGTCATTTATAAAGTGAAACGAACTGATTCATTACAAGAAATGGACAAAAAAGGTAAGGGAAAAGGTTTTATAAGAGAAAAGTGAGATTTCATTTCATTTGAATTCAAATGATAAATGAATAATTGTAGATAAATCAACGACTATTTACAATAACTCATCATCGTTTTTTTTTTTTTAAACCCTCCCAAAATAACTCCTGATAAATAAATAGCTGCTTTGTTAAGACGGCGATGTTCCAGCACACCTGGCTGAGCTCAGACAGAGATTTCGATCAGGAGTAAATATGCAGCACAGCGCAGCCTTCTGTTCCCGGTACAAGGATTTATCAAGCCTTTTTTTTTTAAAGTATAAAACCCAGCGTGAGTTTTTTTTTCTTCCATGACATGTAAAAACAGCTGAAGATTTAGCAGCTGTAATTGTCTTCGCAGCGGATCATTACTGCGCTCTCGGCGAGCAGCGGGAAGCGGAGGAACACATCGATCTCCGGGGGGCACGCTGGGGGAACGTGCTGTTTGTGTATCCGGGTAAAAACTTAAGACAAATCAGCAGCTCCGTGCAGCTCCGATGTGTACACCTCCTCTACTGTCTTGTAACTTTCCCATCTTGGTTTTTATAGCTGAGCAATAAACCACCATGTATCTCAGTCTCACCTGGATCTCCAGGACGTAGCTGTCCTTGCTGCGGCGACTCAGCGTTCCAATGGACACCAGCGCCCCCTGGGACGTGACGTCGAACGTGTGATCCTCGTTACCGCCGGCGATGGAGAAGGAGTAGGGCGGCCCGTTGTGTGACGCGTCTCGGTCCGATACGCTCAGCTGGAGGACGCTGGTCCCGACCGGACGGTTCTCCTTCAGGGAAAAAAAAAAAAAACACACACACACACACACACACACACACACAAAGAGAACGTTGATCAAGTGAATCACTAAGAATGAAATTCACGAGTCAGATCCTAAATCGACTCTGGAAGTGATTCAGTTTTTTTTTTAAAAAATGGAACGTATCAGGTTCCCCGAAGGTTCTTCAGTATGAGCTGTATGCGAGTGTGTGTGTGTTTGTGTGTGTACCTGGATGATGAGTGTGTAGTTGCTCTGGGAGAACACAGGCGGGTTGTCGTTGATGTCAGATACATCAATGTTGATCTTGGCGGTGCTGACATGAGCCGGGCTGCCGCTATCAGACGCCCTGACGGTCAGAGTGTAACCAGACACCTACACATAAACACACACACACACACACACACACAGAGTAAGACAACAGCAAATAATAATAATATATATCTATATATAAAAATGTGTGTGTGTACCTTCTCTCGGTCGAGATGCCGCACCACCTTCACCTCTCCCTTCAAAGGGTCGATAGAGAAGGGGTTTCCTTGGTTGCCGCTGACGATGGAGTACTGCACCTGGTTATTGGAGGGTCCGTCCGCATCTTCAGCCATGATCTACACACACACGCACACACACACACACTGTGTTTAAGCATCCTCGTTGGCATTATACTTCAATAATGCCATAATCTTCGTTATGCCATTTTCTGGTTATGACACATCAGGAGGGGGCGGAGACTCACCGTCAGCACCGCCTTGCCCGGCTCTGTGTCCTCGCTCACCACGGCGGCGTAAACCGACTGGCTGAAAACCGGGCTGTTGTCGTTTATATCCGTCACGTTGATACTGACGACGGTCCTGTCATTTAGAGACGACGTTTCTTCGTCTGTGGCCTCGACCGTCAGAGAGAACTCGTGGGACAATTCGTAATCCAGAGGCATTATCACGAAGATGACGCCTGTACAGGAAAGTAAAAGGCGTTATGACCATGACGCCTAAACGGAGGCAGAGTTAAACGTTGATGGAACAACCGTACCTGTCTGCGCGTCCACGCTGAACCTGCCCATTTCATTCCCATCCACGATGGCGTAGGCGATACGGGCTTCGGCGTCACGGCTGGCCGCGAGGACACGCAGCACCTGGGTTCCCGTGGCGACGTCCTCCGGGACGGTGGCGGCGTAATCGCGCCGCTGGAAGACGGGAGGGTCGTCGTTGAGGTCGAGGACGGATACGGTGACCGTGCAGACGGCGGACAGGGAGCGGGGCCAGCCGCGGTCCGTGGCACGAGCCCGGAGGGTGTACGAGGTTCGGAGCTGGCGGTCGAGGGGTGCGGCCAAGCGGAGCACCCCGGAATGCTCGTCGATGGAGAAGGCTCCGTCGCCCGAATCCAGCAGGGAGTACACCAGCTCGGCGTTCAGGCCTGCACGGGGGACGAGAAGACGGAAAAGTTACAGTTTCATCTTCATTTAGAAGTCGTATAAACCCAGTGATCAAGCCAGAACCCGGCAGCACCGCGGGACCTTAATGACCATTAGAACGTGCTTATTATTATTATTATTATTGTTGTTGTTGCAATAATAAACGGTGGACCCGTGCGGGAGAAAACAGCATCGTATTTCTAATGAGCCGGTTAGCACATTCGGCTCGGATAATGAGTCCATTATTTAGCGGCGTCTACGTTATTGACTTGACTCGCGCCAGCATCGGGGCATCACGATGCATAAACACGTCTCCTGTATTCATATGCATCGATTCCGCAAACGGCGTCAGGAACCATAATCCGGGGGCCGCTATAAAACCAGGCCGCGTGTAAACACTCGCCGAGGAGGATTTGTGGCTCTTAAAAATGACGGGACCACACACACACGGCATTAATTTCTTCTCGTGCACATGCTTTTAGATTCACCTCCATCACTCATAACACGTGCTGCGGTTCTCGGGGTCCTCTTTGAGACGGGTTAATGACGTTTAAGCGAATCACGTCGACTGATTTCTTTTTGTATGTCATGTCACGAGTCGTTCTGCCTGCGGGGAGAAAAGCGTCCGCGAGGAGACGCTCAAAGCTCCAATCAAAGATCGTCCGGCTTTGAAATCGCGTTTATATCTAATCGCCATGCAGACACTTGTAGCGGCCGTGAGAGCCGCGCGGGTTTATATTAGCGCCCACTTTTTAACTATGTCATATATCGTCTCTATGGTGACGGCTCGTTGTGAAAACGGCTTTTTCTTTCAGTCCCACGTCCCAGGACGTGACATTAACGCACACAGTTTAGAGATCCATGTAATGCAATATGATTGACCTTGAGTATCTCTGTCTATCTAAATACTAAATTGAAACGTCTCGAATCCTCGAACCGCGTGCTTACAGACGCGCGTCACACGAGAGACACTGAATATTTCCGCGATGTGTAACAGCTGACGTAAGAACGGGAGGAGAGAGAGAGAGCTGAGGTTTGCGTGGGCTCCTCAAACATAGGCTGGAATTCAGAGTTGTTGAAAAGCGGGATGACATTTAGGACGGAACTGACGGGGCGACGTGGACAAAGGACAATGAAAGAGAAGAAGAGAAAGAGGATATCATCGCACACAGCGAGAGAGAGAGAGAGAGAGAGAGACAATCAGCAAACAAAGTCAAGGGCGCACATGTTCAGACATTAAACACTTATCTGAGTCTCTCTCGTTCTCTCTCACACACACACACACACCTATACAAATAACTTTCTACCCTGCGCTCCTCTTTGAACTGCTCTTTGAAGTCTGCGCTTTGAAGCAGGACAAACGTTTTCCCACCTTTTCACCCGAACACCAAACAGCTCTCCCCGTCCTGTTCAAACACCGCGTGTTCGCTAATCAACAACCATCCTGTGGAAATCCGCCCGTCTGTGAAATGTTTTTTTCAGACACATTATCGCTGTAGAATTAACGTGAAGGACTAAAGCGCTGTTCAGGGTGCGAGCGAAGGAGTGAAGGTTTATTCCCTCCAGCAGACGCGGCTCACCGGTGTCGAGGTCCGAGGCCTGCAGCCGGGCCACCGGCGTGTGCGTCTCCGTGTTCTCGAACACGGTGATGGCGAGGGGGTCGGCGGCGAAGCGCGGAGCGTTATCGTTCACGTCCTCCACCGCGACCTCCACCTCAGACTCGCAGGACCGTCCTCCTCCGTCCAGCGCGCGCACCGTCATCCTGTGCAGCTTGTCCTCCTCATAGTCCAGCGCGCTGAACGTCTTCAGGTCACCTTCAAACACACACACACACACACACACACACACACACACAACAGGTTAGACGTCTCAAGCAGAACCTCAAACAATGGCTTTAACTCTCTCCATGAGCTCTCAGGAGGTTTTACGCTTTCCTGAGATGAACCCGATAATAAAGAAGATCAAGTGACGACGTCAAGCAGGACAGAAGGAGAAGAAAACTGGGGTGGAAGGAAGACGGAGAAGCGACTGAGGGAAAGAAAGACAAAAAAAAACCACGCAATGAAAGAAAGAATGAGGTTGAGAAGTAAGAAAAATGAAAGTTAATAAAAGACAGAGAAGATAATCAAAATATATATTTTATTAAATTAAAAAACAAACAGGTTGTAAAAGCATTTAAAAAGCCTAAAGACAAGAATAAAGAAACACAGGAAGAAAAAAGTCAAAAAGACAGAGAAATGCTGAAAAACAGGAAAGAAAGAAAAGTGTGTGTGTGTGTGTGTGTGTGTGTGTGTGAGAATGTATGTGCGAGACAGTGTGTGTGAATACATGTCAAAGGACCTGAGTCTATATGGGTGTGTGAATGTGATGTGTGTGTGTGAGTGTGTGTGTGTGTGTGTGTGTAACCACGTTAATCTATAACAGTGAGACACTAAACCCTAAAGAGTGTGACCTGCGTGGCCGGTGCTGAGCCGCCTGTGTCCTGCAGGGGGCAGTGTGGCTGTTTGGCTGGACGGAGAGGAGGACGAGGACACGTTTTGCTCAGAGACCGCTCTCACACCAGCAGAGGAAGAGAACAAACCCACACTGCTGCTCACGGCTAATGACTGTCAGATGATGAGAAAAGTAAATAATTAAAGGAGAGAGAGAGAGAGAGAGAGAGAGGTGGCTGAGACGAAGAGGAAACTGAGTAAGTGATTGAAAAAGAAAGCAGAAAGAAAAAGAATGAAAGAGCGAGCTGTTATTAATCACCTCGCTTCAGGAAAGAAAGAAAGAAAGAAAGAAAAGAGAGGAAAGAAGGAAGGAGAGAATGAGAGAGAGGGAGAGAGAGAGCGAGCTCTTGGAGACGTGTCTCTCTGCAGGACTCTTGGCATCGCGGAACTTCAACAAAGCGCCTTTTCTTTTCCTCCGCTGAACAAAAGCAGGGGGGAAAATATGAGGAGAAAACCCTGCAGATACGTTAATCCCACACCCAACAACAGCAGCGCTCCTTCAGTCTGCCAACACACACACACACACACACACACACACACACACACACACACACACACACAGGCTTCTTGCTCGCAGCTGCCGACTAGCACCTTCACAATAGGCTTTGTGTTGTGGCGGCATGATGAGATGCTAACACACATGCTCTCTCTCACACACACACACACACACACACACACTGCTTGTCTTCTGGCTGTATGTAATGTTTAATTCACAAAGACTAAGAGAGAAAGAGAGAGAGAGAGAAGTTAATAAGCACCGTCAGATGACTAAACAGCCTCGTCTTTTTTCAATATTGCATCTTAAATTACTTGCAGGGCTGTGTGTGTGTGTGTGTGTGTGAAGCTATTGGGATTTGGCTTATGCAGGTGTGCCATTTGGATTAAAAAATGGGATCCTCAAGATGTGTGTGTGGTGTTTGTAGACAGCTTTGGGAAAACTGAGACTGTCAAAACAACGCCAGCTTTCATATGAGCCATGCCACCGATAGAGAACCGCACACACACACACACACACACACTATCTGTCTCTCTGTACCTGTCTCAGGATCGATGCTGAAGTGCTCGGCTCCGGCTCCCGAGAGCTGGTAGCTGATGTGAGCGTTGGAGCGGATGTCTGCGTCCGTAGCAGAGACCTGGAGGACGTAACGCCCGGGCGCGGCGTCTTCCGGGACTCGCACCATGTACAGAGACTGGAGACGGAGATGGGTAATGAGGACATTGTAGAACAAAAACAAACGAAATATATATATGTGTGGGTGGACAAAAGAAATAATAATACAGACACAAGAAAACTGGAGCGGATTAGATAAAGCGAGCGAGGGAACGGGAGAACGAGACAGAGAGGGTGTCGGATATTCGAAACAGTCCCACCGTGGAAGGAAACAAAAACAAAGCAGGGAGCAATTCAAACATAATTGAGGCGTATTACGTCCTCGAAACGACTCTCGAAGCTCTCGGCGCGACTGAATGATGCTTTTTGTCTTTTAAACGCGACGTTTCACACGAGTACCTTTCCAAAAAATCGCGGCTTAGTGAAACCTATGCTGCTTCCCTTAACCGCTGTCTGGCGAAGACAAACTTACTCTTCTAACTTTATTGTAACGTAACTGACAACCGGCACTCATTTATACGCCATTTTCACTAGAGATGGGGAAAAACTGATTCGGTTAGGTATCATGATTCTTTTTGAATCGTCTTTTACATGTATCATCACCATTACTCAAGCAAAAACAATTTTTAAAAAAATGTATGTTTTCATTTGAGATAAAATCTTGCAGTTCCTCTGCAATCCTACAGGTGGTGCACTCGACTATTCACACATTGGTAGGCAGCATTGTGTCTTGTGTGGTCAGAACTAATTATTTGTTTAGCTTGTTTAAAATTGTAACAAAATCTAACAAGGTTGTATCGGGATATTTATAAAATCGTGATACTAACAGAATCGCAATACAAATCTAATCGGCAGCTAGGTATCAGGATAAAATCGCATCGGGACGTCCCTGGTGATTCCCCTCCATATCCCCCTGGGATAAGGCCATGAGACATCCGGTCAACTCGACCGCCCACGTGCGCTCGTCGCGATCTTACCTTCTCGCAAACAGGACTGTTGTCGTTGGCGTCCAACACTTTGACCTCCACCAGAGCGCGGGTGGTGAAGGTGCCGTCTGTTGCCGTGACGTTGAGGTGGTAATTGTCCGTCTCCTCCCTGTCCAGTGGCTTCCGCACCAACACCTTCCACTCGCCCTGTGTGTGCTCTACTCCAAACTGTCCCAGTGGGTCGCCACCTTCAAACAGCCGAAGAACAAAGTCATTGGCACAGAGGTTTCCGAGCAGTATTTGGGGTCTAACTAAAATATGGGGTCTTTAGTCTGTTCAAATGGTTAGGGTTCGACTTCACAGGGTGGTTACATTTTTAGAGCGAAAATGCTGGCCATGTTATATTGCGAACGGAGCCAAAGGACAAAGCTGTAGTACTGCGGAAACCGCCAGCTAACACCTCTCTGTGTGGTTTCTACACACCCAGGGCAAAAGCTGCTTGTTTATATTTCTCTGATCAATGAATTACAGAGGTTTACAAGAACACAAGCTTTTCAGCCCTACACTCACCTCAGATGACATTTTGTTTCTCTTTTCGGTTTGCACATTATGAAACCAAACCAAACAGCGACCATACCAAAATTATCCGCCCTTGTTTAAACTTGACAAATGGAACGACAGTTGCGAAAGTACCCTAACATGCTCTTTTGCAAGCTTTATATTTTAACGTAATCCTGCATAGAAGACCATAACAAAGGGGTTGGGGTTGCCAAGGCACAGGCAGATGCTCATCACAACCTCGTTTCTAAGATCTCGGGATATTCGGCTTGGCAGAGTTTTTCACACAAGCTAATTAACACCAGAGCCTGCCCGTTTTCCCCAGCCAATTCCGAAGAGTTGCTGAAATAATTACACATGCAGGTTTTTTTTTTTTTTTACTGACCTAAATATTTAGGCTTGTAATCTGAAACTTGTTTACAGACTGAATAGGGAGAATATTTGAGCGAGCAGATGGTATCTTTATACTGGCTGCTTTAAGTGGCTCGGCAGTGATAAGCTGTTATTAGTGCAGGATAATTGAGGGCTTGTCGATTAGCCATAGTCAGAATTAGCAATTTCTTTAAGGCCTACAGACAATTGGGAATGTTTGGATTTCACTTACATGTTTTAGTAGTTTACATACCTGTAATGAAGTACTCGACTTGCTTGTTGATGTCCTCGGAGTCTGCATCGGTTGTGCTGAGGATGGCGATCACTCCACCGGGAGGGTCGTCTTCACTCACTGTGCCTTTGTAGATCTCTGCCGTGAATCTGGGTGGGTTATCATTCACGTCGGCCACCGTTACGTCAACTTTGGTACTAGCAGTAAGCTGTACTTTATCTCCACGGTCAGTGGCCAGGACCGATATGGTGTACTTGTCTGTCTTCTCGCGATCCAGCTCCTTCAGTGTGGTCACCCAGCCTGTTTCGCTGTTCACACCAAACAGTTCTGCAATGTCCACAGAATCTTGGACAGGATCCAGGCTGTAGCTCACTTGCCCATTGGAGCTTGAGTCTGAATCCATCGCCTTCACCTGTAAAACTGAGGTGCCTCCTGGAAGATTCTCAACCACAACAGCTTTGTAAGGGTCTGACTCAAAGACGGGACTGTTATCATTTACATCCTTGATCTGGATGTTAACCTCGACAGAAGACATGACTTCACTGCCTTCATGCTCACTTTGTGCTTGGAGAGTAAATTGATACCACTTGGTGGTCTCATGGTCAAGTTTCTTCACCAGTTTCAGAGCTCCTGTGTCACGATCAATCTCAAAAACCTCATCTTTGTTACTCTCTAGGGTGTTACCTTTTACCAGGGTGAAGATCACTGGCTGGTCACTCTCTGTTTGAATCACATCTATTTGTGAGCCAATAGGACGATCTTCTTCAATGGCAAACCTGTAATATGGTTCAACAAACTTTGGTACTTTGACCTCCGGGGCAAGAACTCTAACATAGACTGGGACGACAGAGGATCGTGAAGGGTTACCACCATCCTTTGCACGCACAAAGAAAGCATAGAGCTCATTTTCTAATCCAATGAGACTCTCTTTAGTCACAACGACCCCACTGAGTGGGTGTATCTCAAAGTTCTCAGATACCTTATCGGTGTCTGCTTCGACAGTGTAGGTTATGTCTGCATTGCTGCCTTCGTCCATGTCAGAAGCTGCAATTTTAACCACCGCCGTTCCTCTAGGAACATCTGACCCGACGTTGACTTTGTATTCTGCGGCTCTAAACTGTGGGGAATTATCGTTAACATCTGTTAGGATCACACTGATGGTGCAGAACCCCACTCTACCACCACCATCTTTTGCCATCAATGAGACTTGAATGATTTTCTCCAAAGCATTCTCACGATCGAGGCTGTCCAATGTGAAAATTTCACCATCTTCATTTACAGAAAATTTATCTTTAGCGACATCGTTGACTATGTGGTATGTGATTCGCCCATATAAGCCTGCATCTTCATCTGACGCCGGAGCCTCTGCCACTAATGTTCCTACTGCAGAGTTTTCTAGAAGCTCCACTATGTAGTCAACTTGATGGAAGGAGGGACTGTGGAAGTTTGCGCCGTTTACACTAATTTTTACAATTGCAGAGTTCCTGAATACACCATCAGACACAGAAATGTTAAGGTTATATAAAGGCTTCATGTGTGGCTTCCTGTGGTTGGAAATCACAACAGCTCCAGATATTTTGTCGATAACAAAGTTCTGCTCTTCATTTCCCGACAAGATCGAAAACTCGAGTTTTGCACTATCAGAGCTGTCGGCATCTGAAGCCTGAACCTGTGTCACGAAATGACCACGGGGAGCCAGCTCACTGACTGCTGCTTCGTAAACCTTCTGTGAGAACACAGGAGCATTGTCATTAAGGTCTGTAACCTCAATCGTCACAGTGACTTCGCTGGAAAGCGCTGGAACTCCTCTGTCGACGGCTCTGACTGTTAGCTTATGTTGCGTCTTCTCCTCATGGTCTAGCATACGTGCTGTCCAGATCGTACCGGTGTCTTGATCAATAGTGAAATATTCAGAGATTTTATCGTCGTTGGCTATTTGGTAGGACAGAAGTTTATTGTTACCTGTGTCTGCGTCCACAGCAGATATCTGTACTACAGCAGTGCCGATGACGGATGCTTCAGAAAGGCTTGCGTTATAAGACTTGGAAAGGAACACAGGTGGGTGGTCATTCACATCCTCTAAAATTATATCAAGAAACACATCAGCCTTAGCACCAGTCAGTGAATCTGTGGCTCTGACACTTAGCTTGTAAGCAGGGTGTGTCTCAAAATCAAGTGGCTGTACCACTTGAATAACACCTGTGTTGAAATTGATGTAGAACTGATTGTAAGGATCACCCTCTGTGATGGTGTATACTACCTTTGGCCCTTCTGAATTACTAGCCTGTATATGGATAATAGGAACATGCAGATGTACATTCTCAGGGATCTCTAGACTGTAGAAAGGCTTTTCAAACACTGGTATGGCTTTATCCACTACAGTTATACGAATTTCGACAGTTGCTGACAATGGTGGTTCCCCACTATCTGTAGCCACAACCGTGACCACAAACTCTGTCTCCATGGAGTCTATCTCAAATGACTTTTTCAGTGAAAGTTCACCACTTGAGCTTATCTGGATGTATTCGTTTAGTTCCTGTAGATGATACCGTATGTCAGCATTATTCTCCGCATCCGAATCCATGGCGGTCACTTGTCTAATGACTTGGCCC
Source organism: Dolichallabes microphthalmus (assembly GCA_026413445.1). Taxonomy (NCBI): domain Eukaryota; kingdom Metazoa; phylum Chordata; class Actinopteri; order Siluriformes; family Clariidae; genus Dolichallabes; species Dolichallabes microphthalmus. Next base: position 9,309,000 of record JAOTQY010000031.1, read on the forward strand.
TCCTCTGTGTCCTTCTGAACCAGTGCATGGTAAGGCAGGTTGACAAACATGGGTGGATTGTCGTTGATGTCCTCGATGTTTACTGTTATAAGAATGTGAGCCATGTCAGACGATTTGTCCTCTCTGGTTACTTCAACAACAATGTCGTAAGCATCCTGTTCCTCACGGTCAAAAGGTATGCCAGTTGTGGAAAGAACCCCAGAAGTACGGCTCATCTCGAATCTTTTATCTGGGTTCAAAATGGTATAAAATAGTGGCTCGTTCACTTGGTTTCCCACGGCGGCAATGACCACCAGCGTTTTCTTTTCCGAGGAGTTCTCCTGTACAAAAGCCTTGTAAGAGTTTTGAGTGAACTTCAGACCAGTTGCTTTATTCTCTCGAATGCTGATTTTGACTGAAGTCGTTTTGGAAAACCTGCCATCAGACACCCTAGCCTTCAGCTCATACCTGCTTCTCAGTTGAGTAACATTTTGAATAGTAATAACCCCTGTGAGTGGGTCCATTTTGAACTTGTCTCCAATATTACCGTCTGCAATCGAATAGAGGAGTCTAGAGTTTGGTCCGGAGTCAGCATCCGTCGCATTGACTGTAATAACTTTCACGCCTTTGTAAGTTGGCAAGAGAACCGTCGCCTCATACATGTCCTGGCTAAACTGTGGCGGACAATCGTTGACATCTATGACTTGGATGGTCACGTTAGCAGCCTTGGCTGCGAAGTGACGTGGAATTCCCATGTCATGTACTTGGACTGTGAACCGGAAAACAGATTTTTGTTCATAATCCAACTCGGTTGTAGTTCTAATGGCTCCAGTGCTAGAATCAATGGCAAAGTAGTTGAGGGCAAATGGCTCCACAATCTGGTAGACCAGCCTAGCGTTTGCGTCACGGTCTACGTCTAGAGCACGGATGACTAGAGGAGTGCTATCCTTGGTCAGGACAACAGTTTTCACGGGAGATGACTCACTAACTACACCCATAAACTCCTCCTGGATAAAAACTGGAACATTATCGTTCTCATCCTTCAGGTGGATCGTAAGTGTAACGTTGCTAGCTTGGCCAGCCATGTTGGAACCCTGAATGGTTAGTGTGTACGATGGAATAGTTTCATAATCCAGAACCTTTTGAGTCACAACGACTCCAGAGTTGGGGTTAATGTCAAACGATTCGTTCACGTTGCCTTCCTTGATCTGGTAGAAGACGGATGAGTGGCTGGTGGCTGTAACCAAACTTACAAAAGTTCCAGGAAGTGCAGTTTCACTGATCTCTGCAGAAAACTCTTTCTCTGTAAATTTAGGTACGGCGTTATCCGAGACTGTAACAATGACATCAACGGTCGCTGAAGCGCTCAGAGACGGAGTTCCTCTATCTGTAGCTTTCACCGTCAGCTCGAAGTGATTGTTGTTGCTTCGGTCCAGCTCTTTTGCCACAGTGATGGTGCCGAGGACCGGATCGATGGCGAAGGAATTAGCCACGTTTCCTGCAAAAGAGGCATTAAAACAAAACAAAAAAAACATATTACCATTCTTGGCTAAAGTATAGATTTATTTTATTCTTTCAGCCAACAAAACTGTACTTGCAACACATTCTGTGAGAATATTAATGAGATGTCATGATCGAACTCTGTTACAATCATCTTGCTTCTTTTTTATCAGTAATCATTGTTCCACAGAATATGACTGAGGTGACGTTTTTACTAAAACTTCCGCTGATTTCATCATCTGCTAGGTCTTTTTTGTTTCGTTGGGTCATACGTAATGTGTTACTCGTGCTGTCTAACTTTTTTATTTTATTTTCATTTTAATGAGAACAGATTCTGACCTTCAGTACTACATCCAAAAACACCCACCAGAGGAGTGTGTGGTCTAGTGGTAGTGCTGACTGTCTGGACTTTACACTCCAGTTAGATCAAGTCATGCGAGACGCTTCAAAAAATGTGCGTTCTCAGGATAGCACTTCGTGTCAGAGAAACATCCCCACGCTGCTGTCCAAACACTGGCTATTTATTAAGACAACAATAATGGGAAATGAAAAAGAGAGGAATCCACCAGCCTACTGCATGCTTCACAATCCTATTCAATTTGTCTATGTCATTATTTTCTTCCCTTTTCCCTCCTTTTTATCCTTCGGTCTATGGCTGCTCTGCTCTCTCCCTTCCCGCCTCTTTGTTCGCCCCCCCGCCGCCCGTCTCTACATGACGTCTTCTCGCTTTCAAACGTGCCATTCATGATTGAGAGGCTGGTGGGATGGAGACCACTGGACAGGACACATAAACTCTCTCCGACTTCCATCTCTCGCTGGTTCCCTGCTCTTTTATACGGGACAGAGAGACACACAGGAAAATGTAGGAGCCATGACAGGAATGCTCTGCCTACCGCTCGGGGTCTGTCAAAGCACGTCACCTCTTGCTCTCCGAACCTTTTCATGTGTCGTCGCGCTATGCAGGCGAAATTTAAAGCCCATAAACATGAGCGGGCAGGACGTAAACTTGGACGTTCGCTTCGAGAGCATTTCGAATGATACCGTCTGTTTCAAGGTGTGCAGCATTAATCCCTTACTACCTGAACGAGGCGTATGATGAAAACCAGGATTTTTTCCATTGCAACTGCAACAGCAACACGTAACATAAAAGAGAAATAATGCTCTTGCAGATAAAAGGGTTCCACGATACGTTCTTCAGAACCACAATTTACAATTAGCGGCTGATATAAAGTCGTTCTTGGATTTAAAGTGATCCATTCAGTAGATTTTAGTTCTTTTTGGCTCTTATTATTTCCTTGTTCTACAGCTGGGCAAAGTGACCTGAGAGAAATAGCTGCATCGTCTCGATTTAATTCAATTTTATTAACTTTAATCTCCATGGGAGCTATTGTTATATTGTTCTTAAGGTTATGTCTTAGACCTCAGCAATAAAGGAAGACTCGCTCGGGGAGCTTGGGGTGCCTGCTGGTCCCCTGAATATGGTTAAAGGTTCCACACAAGGTCAGGGATACGAACCCGCGATCTGATGATCTGTATTACTTCTAACAAATAGTTTACATGCTGCAAATCTACAAATTTCATCTTTCTTCATTGGCTACTTACCTTCCTACTATTTGGGAAGGTCTATACAGGATAATAATAATAATAATAATAATAATAATACTAAGAATTGTAGTCAAGTCGACTTAAACTGATGCTCGCTTAGAAAAATTCACCTGATTCGATACTGTAGACGATCTCAGCGTTTTGTCCTTTGTCCTTGTCCAAGGCGGTGACCTGCAGCACGGACGATCCGACAGCGGCCGACTCAAACACGCGCGCCACGTACGGCGCTCCCAAGAACCACGGCGCGTTGTCATTAGCGTCCGCCACTCTGACGATCACTCGCACGAGGTTCCGCTTGACCGGAATGTCCTGGTCTCGCACCTTAGAAGAAGCGTAAACAGGAGAGGTTAAACAGTCCTGCCGGGCGGCCTCGATAATCAATTCGACTCATTACATATACAAGACTTTGTGTAGAAAACAAAAGAAGTTAGAAACGCGCTCTTTTCCCATTCCATCGAACACTCCTGAGAATATCAATAAGATGTTTCTTTTGTTCCCCTGACGAACAAACCCAGAAAGAACATCAGGTGAGGTGACGCACGAGCGACTCGACATCTCAAACAACAGCGAGGAATCAATTCGACTAAATAAACAGCGCCGCACACACGCACACAAACACAAGAAACAAATTGAACTAATTAAGAACAAACCGAATCAATCAGAACTCCTGGACCACAAAAGCGTCTGTGAGTTCATTTCAGCGTAATAGCCTCAAACGTCGCGAATTAAACCCTCTGCAATAATGCTGAGAAAAAAAGCGCATATTTCATGATTAAAAACATTCGCAATGCCGGAAACTCTCCGCGACATGGTATTCATTTTAAAAATAAATTAAATGCCCACATGTTTCTCATCTTCACAAACACACACACACACACACACACACACACACACACAGATAGACGGTCTCGTACCATGACTGTGAGTGTGTGCTGGCGCATGGCCTCGTGGTCGAGCGCCTCAGCTGTGTACAGCGCTCCGGTTCCCGGGTCCAGGCGGAACTTGCGCAGGCTGAACGGGTCGGTGCTGCTCAGCAGCGTGAACGTCAGCTTGTTCTTCTCGTCCTGATCGGTGGCGCTCAGGCGCAGCACCTCGGTATCGGGCGCCACGTCCTCGGGCACGTTCACTTCGTACCGCGGCTGGGAGAACTGCGGCCGGTGGTTGTTGGTGTCGATCACTTTGATGAGAACCTTGTAGGAGTAAAAAAGAAGAAGAAGAAGATGAGGATCCAGTGCATCATACTCACATGCTAATTTTGTACAGTTTCTTGCTAGCGGTCTTCAAGGTAAAATTATTAGATTCTAGTTCGGAATCACCGATTAAACACTTTTATAATATTGATAATATGTACCATATTCAATTTTAATGAAAACACAAGAGTATATTGTTAAGATGATATAATGCTCTAGAACAGCGTTTATCAAAAACGGTCATGAAGGTACTGCAGATGGGAAGCAAGAGGACATTTATAATAAATGAATAAAAGATTTTCTAACCTGTAAAAATGTTTTTTTAATGTTTAATCCATTTCGGCTAGCTACACAAAAAGTGTATTGTTACTGTAATATAATGCTGTAAAACAACGTTTCTCAAACTGTGAGCCGTGGCCCTCTGGTGGCTCGTGAAGCTACTGCGGGCAGGCAGTGAGAGGACCATTATAATAAATAAATTAATAAATAAAACGATTGAACATACTATCAACTATTTATGGTTAAATATTATAAAAAGCAACTTACAGTTGAAAAAAAACTTTACGCTAGCTATTAGCTAGGGTGTGACTGAAAACCTGGATGACTCCATATTGTGTAGCTACTTTGCAACTGTTAGCATAGACGTTAATTTTTTTTATTCTGATTAGCCTTTGCGTTTTTGTTTTTCGAGATAAGTTCATTCACTTTAAATGCAAATCACCAAACGAGCAACAAATCCAGTGCGCATTAACACTCGGGCTCGACCGATGAGATTTTAATAACCGTCACGCAAATTAAACTCGGCGTGATATTTAGTCCGTATCTTTCAGCCTTGAAAACAGAAAGTGCAATTATCCCTGGCTAATCAGACTCAAGCAATTAGATTGTTTTTTGTTGTTGTTGTCGTCGTCGTTGTTATTTTAGCACTGCTGCTTAGCCAAGCGAATAAATGCTTGATATTTCGAATCCAATCTAACCCTGAGATGAGCACCGGGTGGGTGGCGTTGTTAAAATGTTACGGATTGACATCTTCTTTCTCTAAATACCAAAAGTCGCCCGCCACGATAATGTAAAGGCTGCGTTTCATTAACGGTTATAAAACAGCCGAACGGAGTTAAATGTCAAAGCGGGGACTGCGGGGTGGTTATCTCAGCGCCGGCGACTTAACCTGGTCACGGAGAACCGGAGCGGGCACGTGCGCGGCACACCGACACCCGGCCTTGGACACGATACCGATAACCCTAACTTTGATGTAGAAATAACATGACTGGATGGATATTGGCAGAGACGCTAGCTGGGGTAAAAGGCTAGCGTGGAGAAACTAGCGCAGCGGAAAAGTCCTTTATTAGACTGTGAGGGAGAATTAAATGAACACAGGGGCAGGAAAGAGGTGCTAACGCGTGTGAGATTCAGGAGAAAGAGTGTGTGTGTATATCTGTGTGTGTGTGTGTGTGTGTGTGTGTGTTGGTCGATTTGTGGAAGGCAAAAAGCAGCATCCCGGAAGAGCTGGCCTGTTTCTGCGAGTGCAAGAAGAAACACAAAACGCCCCTTCCTCGTTCACCCGCATCAGCTCCGAGGGGCTGAACAACATGCCGTCAGGAAATACAGCCACACACACACACACACACACACACAGAGACAAACAGGCTGCCATATTGGACCCCGCGCTCTTAATAAGGGAAGCCCATATTAGCTGACTGGATGTGATGACAGCAGATAAAAAGAGCCTGGCAGCGGAGAGAGAGAGAGAGACAGAGAAAGAGAGATTGGGGAAGAAATAAAGTAGAGAGAGAGAGATGTGAGAATGGAAAATGGAAGAGGTATAGAGTGAGATGGACAAAAGAGAGAGAGAGAGAGAGAGAGAGAGAGAGAGAGAGAGATGAGGGGGAGGGTGGAGAAATTTGTCTGGCTGCTCTCCTGTCTGTGAGGTGCCCACAGTGGAATGCAGCTGTGTGTGTGTGTGTGTGTCTGTGTGTGTGTGTGTGTGTGTGACGGAGAGAGAATCTGTTCAGCCCTGAGGAC